>JARUHE010319764.1:0-11509 GCA_031471125.1 Archaeomysis grebnitzkii | reverse complement strand
AAGTTATATCTTCCATTTCATAATTGTATCTGGAGTATAAATAAAAATATGTAATTAATAAATTTGATATGTCAAGACAAATAGTTGGTTTGAAAGTAAACTTTTTAATATTAGATTCGAATGAAACAAAAAATCCAATTTTATAGTTCGTAATTAAATTATATTTTTCGTAAATTTGATAAATTTAATTGTAATTTTAAATTGAACAAATAATTATAATATTTTTTTTAATTTTTTACAAACGAGGAAATTATTTGACCAATTTTACCGCTATTAATTCTTATCTTTAACACAAGGTAGTTGTTTTGTGTTTCATATTTTACTTCGATGTTTAAAACTATTTATATATTCATATGATACAACAATTGTTATTTAGTTTTTGTTTCACAAAGTTAGAAAATGTAATTAAAATAGTTATTTTTATAGACAATATATGTATATTAAGTGATTGTATACGTTTGAAAATTAATCCATTGTTTATTTTGTATTGTCTTGTCATCATCACATGAAAAATCATTAATTTTATTAATAATCGATCAACTATCGTAAATAACTAAACAACATTTCATGAAAGGCAACATTGAGTAGACAAATTCCTATTCATTACTGTGTTGCTATCAGGCCAATGCTTTAGGCTTCCACATTGTCCCTTCTAATAGTAGTTCCTATGGAGAATGTGGCCAATATAGCTCTAAAGCATTGCCCAGGTTGCTATGGTAACCAAAGGCGGAGTAATTTCTCCACAATTAGTCACTCTGAAGCGAAATTTTTGCGTTTCTTTTCCTTACAAATAATTGCCAAATAAAGCTTAAGTAATCCCCCAGGATCTCGAATGAACATTTACCTACACATGACTTTCGTTTGTATTATTATTATTTTTTATTGTTCGTATTTATGTTCAGTATTATTATAATTATATAGTTTTTATTAATTTTTATTGCTATTATTATTTACTGTTATTATTAATATTTATTGATATTATTCTTTACTGTTATTATTCATTTTATTGCTTTTTTTCTTTACTGTTATTATTTTCATTATTGTCAATATCATCACTATAAGTATTTATAAATTTTTATTTTTGTTGTATATATTTTTGTTTTCATCATTATGAATACTTTTGAATAAACATTTTCTTGAATAATTAAATAATGTTTATTGTTAGATAAAATGGAAATGCTTCTTCATAAACGTATTATTCTTTTTAATTAATTTTCAAGAAATTTTTGTTAATTACTTTTTGTAGAATTTTGCATTGCATTGCTTTACGACTAATGATTTAAATTAAGTCAATGACTAAAAGGAATACATAAGCAATATAAAACAAATAGAGATAGATTACATGAACTTGCACCAAATTGTTTGAATTTGCTTGAGCAAGAAGTTCTTTCAGCTGAGCAAAGCCACAATTTTCACGTCATTAGTCATTAAATTTGGAGAAAAATAAACGAAAATTCAGTTTATTCCAAAACGTTTTTACAACCAACACAAAATGATCATTCAGCGATGATTGCATTTTCGTGCATGAGACCGTTTAATGAGTCATGCAGTGTTACTCTACCTGGAATTGTTTTAAATTAATTGCCATGCAGTGACTCACCAACATACGCAAAGGGATTCCCCTCCGATTGTGCTTACAGGTTTCCCCTTTCTTGGTGTTATCTTCAATGATGCTATGTTATTGGTAGTAGTGATATTGTTTTTATTGTTGTTAGTAGTATTATTGTTAGTAGTAAAGTTATTTTTATTGTTGTTAGCAGTAATATTATTTTTATTGTTGTTATTATCTTTTTAATTATTGTTATTAGTAATATTAGCAATTGCTTTTATTATTGTTAATAGTATTATTATTAGCAATTGTTTTTATTATTGTTTTTAGTAATATTATTTTTATTATTGTTAGTAGTAATATTATTTCTATTATTGTTAGTAGTAATGTTGTTTTTATTGTTGTTAGTAGTGATATTGTTAGCAATTGTTTTTATTATTGTTTTTAGGAATATTATTTTTATTGATGTTAGTAGTATTATTATTAGCAATTGTTTTTAGTAATATTATTTTTATTATTGTTAGTAGTAATAGTATTAGCAATTGTTTTTAGTATTGTTTTAGTAATATTATTATTAGTATTAATGTTATTTTCATTATTGTTAGTAGTAATACTATTTGTATTATTGTTAGTAGTAATATTATTAGCATTTGTTTTTATTATTGTGAGTAATAATATTATTTTTATTATTGTTAGTAGTAATATTATTTTTATTTTTGTTAATAGTAAAATTATTAGCATTTGTTTTTATTATTGTGAGTATTAATATTATTGTTAGTAGTAATATTAACAATTGCTTTTATTATTGTTAATAGTATTATTATTAGCAATTGTTTTTATTATTGTTTTAGTAATATTATTATTAGTAGTAATGTTATTTTTATTATTGTTTTTATTGTTAGTAGTATTATTATTAGCAATTGTTTTTATTATTGTGAGTTGTAATATTATTTTTATTGTTGTTAGTAGTAATGTTATTTGTATTATGGTTAGTAGTAATATTATTTTTATTATTGTTAGCAGTAAAATTATTCGCATTTTTTATTATTGTTAATAGTAATATTATTTTCAGTGCTCAATGTTTACATAGTTTGTTTAATGTTGTTAGTATTAATATTATTCTCAATGCTAAATGTTTATATAGTATTGTTAGTAGTAATATTGTTAGCAATTGTTTTTTATCACTATTAGTAGTAATTTTATTTGCAGTGTTCAATGTTCATATAGTTTTTTATACTATTGTCAGTAGTAATATTAATCTTAATGCTCAATGTTTACATAATTTGTTCGTTGTTGTTAGTATTAATGTTATGTTCAATGCTCAATGATTATATACTATTTTTATTATTAATATTATTCGCAATGTTCAATGTTTATATGGATCAACAATAGCACAAGTGAGACAACCCACATTAAAATAACAAAGAGCTCACCTCACTTGTGCTATTGTCGATCCATATATATTGTTAGTAGTAATATTATTTGCAGTGTTCAATGTTTACATAATTTGTTTGTTGTTGTTAGTATTACTATTAATCTCAATGTTCAATGATTATATATTATTGTTAGTAGTAATATTATTTTCATTTATAATGTGACTGATTTTGTTTATTATAAATAGTTTAATTAAAAGTCAACAGCCTTGGCCACGTTGAAACACCGCTTCCCGTCTGATCAGCGAAGTTAAGCAACAATGTATCTGGTTAGTACTTGGATGGGTGACCACCTGAGAACACCAGATAGTGTTGGCAAATACAGGGCAGTGAATTTGCGGAATCTGCACTCATAGCCTGGTCCACTGGGACCAAATAAAAATAATAAAAAGAATAATACAAAACTAATTATATTACTTTAAATGTTTTATTGATTGTTGTTAATGTTGATTTATGTTTACAGGTACGCTATTCATAAAACGTTTCGTAAGAATTTCAATTTAATATATTTATTTTATGTATTTTTAAATAAATAATAATAAATGAATTTAAATTCTCACTAAATCTTTTAGAAAGAAGGAAATGATAAGTTGTGAAACCCGGTAAGATTTGTTTACTTTTTGAGGGAATTTTATTTGTATTTTTAAAATCTTAACATCTTATTTTGGTATTAATTACAATTACAACCATTTGCAAAAATAAGTTTGCGTTGTTGATTAACAAGAAAGTATTATTTAATGCAGACATTTATATCGAGTAACATCTGTATCTTCTGGGGTCAGGCAGGAAGAGATTTTATGTTTAGTTCTGATTGGCTTCACAGAGGTCACAATTCTTTTTCTTTTTCAAAAAATGGATAAATTTTTTATGATTTCTTAGGGAAGAAATTAATACAATTATAATTTGAAATGAGTCCGAGGTAAATAGGAATTCATCTCAAATCTTGTCAGTCTGATCCCAGAAGATACTAATAATAATTTTATCTGGAAGCCTGCACTGAATGGCGGTGTTTTTTGTTGATCAACAGCGGGATTTGGTTCTTCAGATGTTTGCTGTTGTACTACCAAGCTTATGTAATTATTATTAATAATTCTTATTGTAAATGATTTTCTTTTGTTTTATATAATAATGCAGACATTAAAAAATAATTTGAAATGAATATTTGATCTGCCCTTCACAAATGACACAAACACATTTACATAAATCTTTATATTCCAAGAAATTTTTAAAATATCAAAATGTCTCGGTGACATTTTCATTTAAAGTGTAATTCTTTTGTACTGAAGATAGAATTAAATATTTAAAAAAACTGATAATTATTCTATTTAACATAAATGTCATACAATTAAAAATATTTACTTCAAACTAATCTTAATGAATCAAGGAGGATGGAATATTTTAGCAAAATGATTTCACTAAATTTGAAATAGCGTTCGTCATTGAAAAAAAGTAGGAACAACATCCAGTCAAAAGAAACTATATATTTAATAATAAAATTATTTAATAAAAATAATAATTAATAAAGTTATGATTTCCAGTTTGTCCTACATACATGTTTTGTTACAAATTATTTTCTTTCTTCAACACACTTCTTAATTTGTGAAGAATAAAAAACACATTAACTATAGAATCATGATAAAAAGATGCGTTTGAAAAGAAAGAAAAATTTGAAATGTGCTTAGCTTTATTTTTATTTACATTGAATGCCTCCAATAAATAATTTTTGTGTTAATCAACAACGGGATTTGATTTTTCAAATCTTTGCTATTGTAATACCAAGTTATCAGATTGATTATGTAATTATTATGCATCTTTTAATTGTTGTTTTGAAATTAAGTTTTTATATTTTAATATCGTTCATAAAAAATAGCTTTACTAATTTAAACAGAAAGTCTAAAAAATAAACAGTTTTTTAGCTAGTTAAGAAATCCATAAGTTTCAAGGTTAAGAACACTACAATTGAAGAACAATTCAGATCTAACAAAACTATCTGGTACAATAAATTTATTTTCCAAGCTTATATGACGAACATTTTTTCTCTTAAGTTCCTTTCACAATCATCTTCAAGCTTTCTTGAAAACTATGTTCATTACATCACAATGGTATACAAACAATAAAAGTTAATAAATATATATAAAACATATAAATGTTTTCGAATGCATTAACTTTTAATTTGTCAACATTGATAAACAATTTCGTATCAAGATTTATGATTTTTTGGAATTATTTCTTGGCTCATTATTCATAGCAGAATCAATGTTATTACTAGTGTTGCAATTGCAATGAAAACGGAAGAAGTGCCAAAGAATGCAAGATAGAACCTCAATGTTTGTTATTTTTGAACAATCAATCTTTTTTCCTTCGTTAAATTCGCAAGTTTAAGGTTTTTTTGACTTAGCTCTTGAAGAAAGTTCAATCTTTCCTCCAAAAATTCTTTCACCTCAACCATTTATTCGTTGTCAAACTTGCTTTGGCTTTCAATGTCCTCGAATTCTCTGTGAAGAAGATCAGCTTCAATTTAAGTTATGGAACCATTATGGACAACACATTTCTTCTCCATGTTTGCATTTCTTTCATCTTTTTAATAGTTTTTCTTTCATGGCAATTGTCAGAGCTGTCCACTAATAATTTTCTAGTAATTGTTGTTTATATATTTTTGTTCTCTCCACTCTCAAGAACTACTGTCAATCTACAGGTCTTGAGTTCCTTAAGTAGACTGAACGCAAAAGTTTCTTTTCACGTTTTGTTTGATATACTAACTGTTCTGTTTGTTCCTTACAAAAAATGTTGCATTGTCAATTAACTATATTATCACATACATTTTGTGGTATTATATATTCGTATGTAACCTAATACACAGAATTAACCTGTCATGTTTGGCGTGTGTCTCCATGAAACCCTAGATTAATTTATGATGAAGCTTCATTTTCTGGGCTAGGTCTAGGATACACTGTGCTTCTTCTTTATAGTATTTGGGAAATGAAGTGTACATAAATAGTCTCAACGGTGAATATTTGATCAAAGGATGTTTTCCCACTTGGTAACACCTTTTTTTATTGATATTCTGTTATGAGGACATACAAAAGTTTTGATAATTTTTTTTATATAAAACTACTGAACGTTTGCGACTTGACAGACAGTTGAACTATTGTTAAATCGTTTGGTTCGTAGATTATTAGTTTGAAATGTTACTACAAAAGAAGAAGTTCCATAATCTCTGCTGGGTAATTTACCAAGGAAAAAGTATGTACTTGTGAAAAAACTGTTATTGCTAAGTGTGCTTCAAAATGAAAGACTTCTTCCATCTACGATATAACACAGTTCGTGTGAAGTAGTCTTCTTTCAGAACACAAAAGAAAACTCAAATGTTGAGTAAAATTGTGTTTGTATTTCATTTCAAATAAAATGTATTGATCATTTTTAGAATCGAAATTCTACTTTATCTTCAAGGTGTCTTAATATACTAAAATGGAAAACCTTTCAGTTTTAAATAAAATTCGTTCTTAAAGTAAATCAAATAAATCAAGTATTTAAATAAGTTCTTGTTTTTTTATACAAAAATTTAAATCACCAATTAAAAGGTTTATTCAATCCCACTCATAAATATTTCACAATTTAAAATGAATTAATTTTGTAAATAATTTTAAGTTTTCTAAATTTTATACCAAAAAGTTTTTCTTTAGAAAAGACGAATTTTTGATGTGTTAGAATTTCTTGTTAAACACGATTCCCGTTTTCTTTGTTAGGCTTATCATTCCCTCAATGGATTGATCAATTCCTCATGACAACAAAGTTCGCAACACGCTGACGACGGTTCTTGTTATGGCGAAGATTCACTTTTAGAGGGGTCTGAAGTTTTTCTGTTTTTTGTTTTAATATATTTTTTTTAAAGAAATGTTGATAACCCTACTAATGTATATGATTTTTAAATATGTTTTTTAAGGCTTGAAGAACTTATATATTTGTTATATATTTAAAAAAGTAACATAATAAAACATAAACATAAATTAATCCTATTACGACATATCACTATAAATTCAAAATAAATAAACATCGAAAAAACAGAATTTATTCTCAAAAACATGTAAGGGATCCCCACATTTGCTAACCTTCGACCCACCCCTTAGACGCACCTTAGACCCACCCCTGTATGGACGAAGTCCTTTCACGAGTCCTTTATACATACGACTTCCTTCCTTGAGGAAATTTTGCCTCTGGTGCGATAGATAAACACTCTCTGGCCACAATGTTTCTGCACCTGAAGTTTTTCTTTCAAAAAATAAACAAAATCTGCAAAAGTAAGGTTTAATCCACACAGTTTCTTTATTTTTCTCCTATTTAAATGTTGCGAATGTTATTTGAACATAAGTGTCATACCTGTCCTGTGATTATAATAAATACTTATTTAATAAATATATTTATTTGATGACTATATTTGCATACAATATTTTCTTAGTTTTTCTTTGTTTAATGGTGATGCCAATGTTATTAGATATATAAAATTTCAAACGAAATATATTTATTGTTTTGTCATAAAAAGTGTTATTTTATGTAAATCGGTAGTTTTATGAATTCTTTCCAAACTAACAGCATTAATGTTTTACTGAATAATTATTAAAATGAACGCAATCCATGATTTATTCTATACTTAATTTAAGTTGAACATGCCAATTAAAATTTCAATGAAATTGGTAAATAAATTTTAATGTTAATAATTGTTCTCTTATAATTTTGACAAAAACAATGAGCTAAGTTATTCAATGTAGTAAAATGCAGTTATAATGTTTTATTTTTGTCAATAACTTTTATAAAGTTGTGTTTAATTTAATTTTTATTTGTCAACTACAGATTTCATGTTTTTGTGCTTGCTAATGTTTTTTATCTAATTTTTACATGAAACATTTTTGGAATTACAACTTAGAATGTATTTTTTTAAATGTGATGTTAATTCTCATTTTGTAAAACTAAAAACTTGTATTTAAATATTTTTTATTAATATTTTGTTCATTTTTATTTGAAAATGAAAATTATAGAGTACGTTTTAAAATGTGACAATGTAATAAATTAGTATTTTTTATAGTATGACTTAAATATATTTAAAATTGATTAATTTTTAAGAAATACAATAGACTGAGTGAGTGAGTGAGTGAGTGAGTGAGTGAGTGAGTGAGTGAGTGAGTGGGTGGGTGGGTGGGTGGGTGGGTGCTAGTGATTGTAATTTCTATTGTTCATGGCTGCCATAGCTAGGCAGGAAAATATTTTCTATTTATAAATATAAAGGTCTATGATAACAAGTGTATATATGTCAAATATGAAATTTGTTAACAATGTTTATCATTATTTTATTGAAGGGTTTTAACCGGTGGAACATTTGAAGCAGTTTTGAGAGTTCATTATAGTTATGAAAATGATTTCATGTTGTCAATTAATTCACACTTTAAATGAATGCAATTAATTGCGGAATATTTTAACAATATAACCATAATAATAATGACAGATAACCATAAATATAATATAATTATTGCATTGGTATTATTTTCCCCTTTTTTCTA
This sequence comes from Archaeomysis grebnitzkii, assembly GCA_031471125.1. Taxonomy (NCBI): domain Eukaryota; kingdom Metazoa; phylum Arthropoda; class Malacostraca; order Mysida; family Mysidae; genus Archaeomysis; species Archaeomysis grebnitzkii. The sequence goes on along the minus strand of JARUHE010319764.1, from coordinate 2,975 downwards.
TGCCAACGCTAATTTTTTCCTCACCTTTAATGATTTGAATGGGATATATAATATTGTTATGGAGGTCCGCTTCATTTAATTAAAATAACAATGACGTAAAATTAATTACTTTCGGTTTCCATTTTGTTGACATTGAATAATAATCATTTTTATAAACACTTGAATTAAATAAAATTTATATTAGTTTTTCAGTTCAGCCAAACATGTAAATGTGTTGCGAGTTTTGATTTGCAAACAAAATATTTAATTCTTGTCCAATAAAGAGTCTAAAAATGCAAGTTTAAACTTAGCTCTCCTTTTTATTTAACATTCGGTATTTACTTGTGGTAATGATTTTAATTTGTTTTGGAAAAATAATCAACGTTTTCGATAATACAATTAGACTTACATTATAAATTATATATTATTCGGGCTTTTATACAGTGGGTTTTATAGAACTTTACTAATATCTGCTCTGCTTCACATACTAACCTGAATACTACTACCTATATCAAGTGATGTTTACTCTAAGGAAAATCAGCACATATGTGGTACTTTCTACAAGCAGGAGTAAACTTGAGGGATTTTAAGGAAAGACTGCAACGATCGACTTCCCAATTGTAGCTTTGGATGGACACGAATTAACGTCAATAAGATTTCTATGAAAACATCTATCTGTCCACTCAGCCATCGTGTCCCCAAAAATTATAAAATATTTATTCAAGGTCATATTTATTTATAATATTCTTAAACGATATTTGGATTGATACTATCAAAAGTGAGGTAAGCTCTATCTTATTTGAATGTGGGTTACTTTACTTGTGCTATTGTCTATTATAAATGGATTGATAATAGCACAAGTGAGGTAAGCTCTATGTAAATTGCATGTGGATCACCTCTCTTGTGCTATTGTCAATCCATTCACATCTTGCAATTTTGAAACATTAACTTTGTAAAATTGTTTTAAAATCAAAATTATTTCCGACCAGAATGAAAATTCAATTTCAAAATTGTTTGATATTCGAAAAGAAAAGTTTTGCTTCATCTTTGAGTCGAGCGAATCTGTCACCTCCAGCTAAGAATATCTCGATTTGTCGTTCAGGAAGTTCGTTTATTTGTTTGTTTGTTTGTTTGTTTATTCATTTATACATTTGTTTAATCATTTATTTACTTGTTGATTTCTACATTTGTTTGTTTGTTCATATCTACATTTGTTTGTTTGTCCATATCTAAATTTGTTTGTTTGTTTACTTGTTAATTTGTACATTTGTTTGTTTACTTGTTCATGTCTACATTTGTTTGTTTACTTGTTCATTTCTACATTTGTTTATTTTTTTGTTTACTTGTTCATTTATAAATTTGTTTGGTTACTTGTTGATTTCTATATTTGTTTGTTTGTTCATTTATTTTGGTGTTTGTTTATTTATTTGTTTTGTTTGTTATTATGTTACTTGCTTCAAGTTTTGTATTTATTTATTCTTAATTGTTAGTTTGCTTATAAGTTTATGTGTTTGGTTGTTTCATCACAAAGTTGTTTGATGATATATATAGTTATTTTGAAAACTTTTTAGTTTTAATTAATTTTTTTGATCAAAATCAAATTATTATACGAGCAAAGTGTGTTTTTTTCATTATGTATCTTTGTTTTGTTGTGTTGTTTTACATTTGGTTTTAACATTTAAACAAGCCTCATCTTTCAATGTAAGATATAAATGTTCTAATCGTTTGAACAGACAATCTGCAAAGCGCAAATATTGATGCAATTGGATGGCATTCGTTGTTTATTTTCTTTGAAATAAATTAATGATTGTTTAAAACCGCTGAAATTTCTTTAGTTTTTTGTTCATTGTGAGTGTCTGATATAATTAATCTGAAATATTATTAAAATCAATAAATAATAAAATGTAATTTAATATGTTGCCCACTCACTCCGGGTTTAGCACAATTAATTTTAATTTGATTTATTTACATTGTCCGTTCCATACGCCTTTCATGAATGACCCAACTTATAACCAGTTTTTAATAAGAGGTTTACATATTATGTTGAGGCATGGGATAAATTTCTCCAAATAAAATTATGATGAAGAAATATCTGGCACTGTTCTATCCCAACAGTATTTCACAAAACGTTGACTAATTTACGAAAACCACGTAAATAAAACATTTTTTTTTTAATAAAAGATTTAAAGGTCGAGTATACTATAGTAACATAAAACTTCCATTTTATTGCTTAAAAAGGGAAAAATTATCAAGGGCTTTATTTGGTATAAAAACGGACATCAATCGAAAGCGACAGAGCTAGAGAATACGTTAATGTAAGTATATGTTATATATTTCTTCAGAAAAATAGGTGTATTGATAGGTGGGCTAAACTATAGTATTACCTAATTACGTTAGTATTTTTTTAATATTGCCTTTTTGAGATTGATCTGCAAATAGTATTTATAATGCATCAGTTTTTTCATTGCGATACATATCTGCCATTCAGTTTTTTGTGTGTTGAAATGATCGTCAAATTGATGTAAACAATGCACAGAAAAACTTTCCTTTTAAGTCCATATTTTGCATAAGCCAAAAATATTTGCATTTGGTGTGGCAGACTCGAGTATCTTTCGGTTCATCTAATTTAGCAACGCCTAACAATTAGTTTTGTTATCACTGTTTTGATGCGTCTTTCGCTGGATTGTTTAGATCTGTTGGCCATCAAGGTTGGAAAAACAATCCTGTTCGTGTCATTGTAATTTATTCTCAGATATATTCCACATTTCATCAATACTTTTCCAGTCAGGTAGGTAGAAAAATATTTTTAAATTATTTTGAATTGTTTTTTTGTATAAAAACAATTTGCAATTAGGATAGGTGAATAAAATTAATACATATAGCTCTTAAATTATTGTTGCACTTATCATAGCTGTTGCAGGTTTTTGTCGAGCGTGCGTAGCGAAGCTCTACATAGGCGTAGCGTTTCCGATGTCGTCGTCGTCGTCCTCGTCCTC
>JARUHE010319753.1:0-11509 GCA_031471125.1 Archaeomysis grebnitzkii | reverse complement strand
AATAAAACAAAATATTTAAAAGTTTATAGTTGAATTATGAGGAAGCTGACGGCAACCGAAAAGTTGCCATAATTGATGGATTTAATTTTTTGTTAGTTTCTTTAAAAATAGTTTGTAGCCTATGTATTTATACATTTAACTGGTTTATAAACAATCTATAGAAAAATTTATCACCTTATTATCTCTAACATTCATTGTATACATTTGTATTCCATGACGCCACCTCAAAAGCTTGTTTGTACAAGTTTTCTTTTGATGAAACAGTTCGCGAACTGTTAGTCAGAAACACCTATGACGTCATAAATTTCCAAATTTTACGAACTGTTTGTAAACTGTTAGTATCAGAAACTGGCCTATAATTTAAATCAAAATTCAAAAAGTCCTGATCAGCAAAAAAAATAATTCGAAATAAGACCCTATTTGCTAATTGAAGTTTGGAGGGTTTCAGAAAATATCCTCAGTTGTTACAATACATTTTATCTTGACATTAAATTGGTAGGTTGTAAATTAAAGAAAAGTACATCCATGGAATGGTTTATTTTTTTAATAAAAAATTTATCATTTAAATGTATACGGCCAATTGTTTGGATATATTATGCACTAAAATTTAATGGAACTGTATTAAAACAAACTTGTCATTAAAAAAATCAATGTCTACTTTTCTTCTTATGTTTACGTGAAGGAGAACGTGTATGGCTCGTTGATCTATGTCTATGTGGTGATCTTGATCGGTGCCTTCTTGAACTAGGGGATCTAGACCTTACACGATGACTTGACCTACAACACAAAACAACTTGTTATGCTAGAATGTCAATATATACACACAATTCAATATCATAAAAACAAGTAATATCACTCTAATTCAAGAAACCAAATTTTTTTCAATACTTTGAGAGGAAATTAAATGAACTAAAAAAAATGGAATCTACGACTCCTCAAAAACCAAATTTCAACCGACTTGTGTGGCGACCGAGACCTCTTGTGACCCCTTCTAGGAGTTTCTTCTATCGGGGTCGTACTGCGACTCCGATGGCGGTGATGACGACGCTCATTATTGCTTCCTTCCTCTCGCACAATCTGCAAAAATAGCTTTAGTTCAGGAACAAAGAAAAAATGATCACATTTGTATTTTTAAAATACAATATTGGTGTCATTGATTGCCTGTACATTACCAATAAACTAACCTTTCGCAACAATTTATGTCTATAGTGCTGTACTTGACGATGAATCGAATAGCCCGATTTCAAAGAACGAACCCCTTGTTCTAGTTCATCTTGATACAACATCACTTTCACTTCAATTTCACGAAGTTTTGCTCTTCTTTCTTCATTTCCCTCACTGAAAGATATTGAGATTGTTTTAGTAACAAAATTACTTTAGAAAGGTTTTCAATAAGAATAAATGAAAAGTTCAATCATATTAACAAAACTCATGATGTTTCATTTGTACAACAAGATTGAAAGCATCTAACTATTACAAATTTTAACAACAGTTTTCAGCTACCCATGAAGTCGATCAAATCCTCGGGAATCTTCAGAATTTTCATTATCCGATCGTTCTTGTGATCTGGATTCCTCTTCCTCGGAGGAATCATTCGACCGGATCTTGTAATCTTCGTAAGTGATCGGGATGCCATCCAAGTCATCCTCGTCTGGGAATAATTGATATATGCTCAAAATTTGAAGTCAATAAATAAATATAATTATTTCAAAAATATAGGTATGGATAAGATTATATTTATAGTAACTTGCTGTTCTAGCTTGTTTATTACCATTCTCATATGGTTAATACAACACTCGAGAAAGCAATGACAGAGCATAGAATAAATAAGGATTATGATTTTAAAACAAACAAAGGTTATATTTTAAATATCTTTACCTCCGAATGATTTATTATTGTGGTCACCTTCAGTTTGTTCTAAGACATCAGGTTGGTTATAGACTGGAGTATTGTCAGATTCAGAGGCCTCACCACCACTTTGATTAGCTTCTATAGCATCCCATTTTGACAATGTCATCACCTAAATAAATTTTCATGAAAAATTATTTTTCTGGAAGATACTATGGTTAAGGACATATAAAGGTACATTTTAACAAGTACGAGGAAATTCGTAAACGAATTAAGGCTGTGAACGAGTAACATTTTTTTCATAATTCTACTAAGTGGTAGCTAACCAAGATTAAAAACCTATTATTTCAATAAACATTTTATTTAAAAAAAAAATTATTCCGGACAACATTGTTCAGAATTATATAAAAAGCCATTCCTGTTAAATAAAAATAGCTGTAAAACAAAAATTAAAAAAAATTAGCTGTGATTAACCAAGATTTAAATATTTAAAAAAAATACCCCATAATTCTACCATCAAGATTTAAACAAAAATTAAAAAAAATATTTTGTGGAAAAATCTGCATTCGCATCCTCCCAAGCAGTGACTTATAAAGGCTTGATTTTGTCACAGCCTAATAACCCACAATCAAATTTAAATCTTTATTTTTTTTTAAAAATGCTAATCAAGTTTTCATTCCTTTTCACATTAGAATATGTTTGTGTAGCACTGTATAATACATTCTTTAATCATATTTTTCAACAAATAATTAAAAATAATAAAAACAGTTCCAATCTTTGAAAAGTGTATTTATTTTACCTGAGCCTCTACTCTTTTTGGACTGACGCTTTCCCATTTGGAAGGAACAAAACCGGGTGCAGGTCCTTTTGATGAATTTGAGTTATGATTATTTGAGAAAGGAACACCATCAATATCCTCTTCCACTGAAATGAAAAAATAAAAATGAAAACTTCATATAATACAACAAAATTTTTTTAAAATTAACTGTGGAAAATCAAATCTTTAAAATATTTCCATCAGATTTAGAGACAGTGATGAATAATTACCAAAATACTTACAAGGAGCACCATCAATATCTTCATCTTCATCATCATCATCATTGTATCCCATCAAAGCAGATATTGCAGCACTACTCTTTAATAATGGGGTATTGCTATTTAACTTTGATAGAGGTGTGCCATCAATGTTGTTTTCTATGGATTTCTTTTCTAGAGGTATACCATCAACATCTTCACCTATTGGAACACCATCAACATCTTCTGTAAGTGGAGCACCATCTAAATAGTCATCGTCATTGTTGGCTAGTTTTTCAGCTTCAAGATTCTGGAAATGGACAAGAAATTAGTTAATTAATTTAAAAAACTAGTAATCCACGAACCGGACGGTTCAAATGTCAGTAACTTTAAAAAAAGGGCGACATCGGAGACGCTACGCCTATGTAGAGCTTCGCTACGCACGCTCAACAAAAACCTTTATCTTTAATCACTTTATCAAAATCATTCAAGTTTAAAAAAATCTGCATTGGCGTAGTACTTACTCTTTTTACGAGACCAAGGAAAATATTCTGAAGATTAACGAGAAATTCTTGTGGATAGATTGCCCAGTCCTCCCATGCACGGCAGCATTGCATCACTCTCTGCTTGAACTGCTCTGCTCGAAGCCTTGACTCAATGCTTGTGTAAGCATTGTGAAGGCCCTCGAATATTTCTGATAATTTAGCTTGGAACCTACCAATGATTATTTCCATACATGCAACATTAAAATACAGAAAACAATATTTTAATAAAAAATTATTCATTTAACTTGATTATTAAACCTATAAGTTTGTGTTTAAAGGTATAAAAGTGTACTGTTAAGTTTAGAACAACAAATTATATTTTATTATACTTTTAATCAATGAAATTAAAGAGTTTATTTTATAACAAAACTAAACTATCACTTTGTTAGTCAATAAAACATTTTGTTTTTATAACAGCATAACATAAATTTAAATAATTATTAGTGATATGTATGAACAAATAATCATCAATGTCCTGATTAGTAGCTATACACACGCATATATTTACACAATGTTAAGTTTTTAAAACTTCTAATTTATACTAATTTTCAATAAGATTCAAACATTTTTATGTCAACTTTATAAAACCTAACCACAGATGTTCACACTGAAAAATAAGAATATTTAATGTTCATTATCAATTAAACATTTCTATTATAAAAACCAAAATGATGGAACACTGACCTTCTAGGAGTTGAACTTTCAAGAGAATTATAGGATTTAAATGAACGTAAATGAACATTAGATTTGACCACTTTGCAAGACTTGACTTTAAGCTATTCAATGAAACCTCAAAAACTAAAGTTGAGACGCACAGAAAATCAAAACAGTCACACAATTTAATTATATTTTCAATGTCTTAAACCCCAAATGTTTGTGTATTGAAGATGATGTTTCAATAAACTAAGCATGGTAATATTTTGATACAAAACAATATTAAAGTTGAGAAATGAGCAAATTTTTTGCAGTAGAAATGCTTCTGGAAGAAATTTTCCTCAATGTTATCTAGAATTAAATAGCTCACCCTTCTTTCTAGTTAAATTATCTCACCCTTTTCGGTAGAATGAAGCATTGGAGACTTTTACACTACAGTTGTGTAGAATATCGCTCACAAGATATAATCTGGCAACCTAAAATAGCAGCTGTGTCATTATAATACATAATTAAAATATTAAAAAGTATCTAAAATAATTAAATATAAAAAGGATTCAAAATAATTAATTACTTATGAAAAGTATGCAAAATAATTAATAATTAAAAGGGAAAATGTATTTCTCAGTGAAGAGTTGATACAAGTTAGGATTGAATTTTATACAGTTCAACTAAAATTTTGAATTATTTGTCGAATCAAAAATGCAAACATCACCTTCTTTGGCAACCCGGTCGTGTTACTCGTCATCGATTCCGTCATCATCTGGCAGATCTCTTCGGCGGCATCGGCGTGTTCGATGCACCAGACCATAGTCTCTCCAACTTTTTCTCTTTCAGGTGCAACTATTCTGATCATCTGCTCCAAACGATTGCGTTGTCTGAAACATTTAAAAGAGAACTTGAGCATTGTCATAACTAGTTATGCCTAAACCGCTATGCGGCTTAAATGTTGGGCGATTATTTATTTTTATAATATATAATTGTAAAAAAAATTTAAAATGTAAAAATATAATCAGCAATAAAAAAAATGATTTTTTTAAATTTTATTACATTGAATTTATACATGCATACTTATTATTAAATTCTGAAAATTTGAATACAAAAAATTTTTTAATGTAAAATATTTTAAAAGTTATTTTTCCTTATTTTAAACTTAAATAACAAAAAAACATAAATTATCTAAAAAGAAATCTATTGCATTATATGGTAAGCATATTCATTGTTCAGTTCTGAAAATTTGATACAAATATATCAAAAAACAAACAAGTTATCAAGAAAATAAAAACTTGAACCTTTTGTTGAATGTGAAATATTTTACAAGTTATTTCTCCTCATTTTAACCTTATATAACAAACAAAAAAATGAAATTATATAAAAAGAAAACATACAATTTCATTTTAAACCAGAGGACCACGGTCACCAAAATCTCGCGTGTACTAGAACCAAGTTTATTTAAATACAAAGAATTGGCTAACATTTAATGTAAATCTCATGACTGTTCATTTGAGATGTAAATGAGAACTGTAGGTCAACAAAATAATAACTTGATTGTTTTACTTGAACATGGAAAAAAAACTCCACAAAAAAATTTCATAAAAACTCTTATCTCAAGAATTATAAGTTTTTTCAAAAAAATGTTACTTGGGAATTTTTAATATACACCTCATGACTGTTTATTTGAGATTAAATAATAACTGGAGATTAACAACAAAAAACTTGAATGTTTTACTTGAATATTTTGGATACAATTACTACACCGACGAGAGACGGAGTCGATGGAATAGTAACACGTCAGTAGAGCTGAGAATACACATAAGTAATTATTGTTTGCCATACATTACTGAGAAATCAAAAAGTAATTATTGTTTGACAAACTTTATTTCAAAACATCAAATAGAAGTACAAATCAAGGTTTATAAAGAACAACTACAATAGCTCTCTTCTGTTATATTCATAAACTCATTAAAAAATAATTAACATTCGATTTCAAGAACTCTCTCCACAACTCTGAGAAATCTATCACTAATGAGAGTAAGATTTGGTCATATTAGAGCATAAAAATCCTTAAAATTTAGATTCGTTTCAAATTAAAATGTTATTTCACTGCATTCACAATCACAAATGTCAAATAAAAGATTAAATTACACCCGTATGTGACGAATTCGTCACATAGAAAATAATTACATTTGTCACGATTCTGGCACATGTTCTGTTTAGGCGATATCAAAAAATAAAATGTGTACAACATATACCAACTCCTTACCACTTAAAAGACACAATAAAAGTAAAAATATTTGTTTTCACTTTTTAAAATTAATTCAGGGCATAAAGGGTTAACGGAGAAATATTTATGAATATAAAAATTCAACTGGTTCTCTATAGTAATTTTAAGGCATAAATGTGAAAGAAGTTTCCTATTAGGGATTTTCTTCTTAATGTATATTAGTGTGCTAGAGTTTTTGAGAACAATCTGGCCTCAATAGCCTTAAAATATTTATTTCTGCAACAAAAATGAAACCATTCCAAAAATAAATATCCTCCAGAAAAAGTATTTTGCGACAATACAAATGTTGATTAATCAGGATGAAAAGTCCTCACCTGCCAGTCTGTGTGCGAGTCCATCATATTGAAGCACCACTTGCAGGGCAACTTTGGCGACGACGTGTGGTAGCCCTTGATATGACGCCTGCGGAAGCCCCAAGACGTGTATGCCTTCTCACAGAAAGGGCAAGGGTACCGAAGACTTTGACCTGAAAATATACTTTAAGTAACATTCATTGGAAAATTTTTTTTAAAGTGGTTTATATGAAAATTGCACCCAAGCCTGGTGCAGAAACTAGGTTATGCAATTCGCCCTTTACCGTTTGCATCATCAACGTTTTTTTTATATTTTTGGTTACCATCTCTAGTTATATAACACTAGTTAGAACCATCTCTAGTTATATAACACTAGTTAGAACCATCTCTAGTTATATAACACTAATTAGAACCATCTCTAGTTATATAACACTAATTAGAACCATCTCTAGTTATATAACACTAGTTAGAACCAGCAGCCATGCCAAGATAAGGCTCCATAATCCAAATTTTCTAAGTGGAGGAAAAATATAAACCAACTTACTGTGGCGACATAAAGACATCAATTAGAGGGTTGACAGGTAAAGTATATGAAGTGGTATAGTAACTCTATTGGACTTGGGCTGGTTTGCTCCTCAGCCCTCCAATTGCTCTATCCCTTTTATGGATACTTTAAGCAATGTTGATGAGATTGTATGAACTTAGTCCACACTCCATGTCACCATTCACCTCAAATCGAAATTCAGATTTTATTTTGTGATACTTCCTATGTTTCATCAAAGAAATTCGAATTTGCTCACTTCATTGAATATGTACAGTACCTCCAGTGCTGTATAAATATATAACAATTAATCCCTTAAGAGTAGAGCAGTCTTGTGAACAGTGTATTAATCATATATTAAAAGAAAACTGCACTAAGTAGTCTCTAAAAAAATACTCAAGACCATAATAATTTGAAAGTCCTAATGGAGAAATTTCATTCTACAAACATTACTTTATATTTTTGAACAAATAAAATAGTCAGGTTAATGACTGCACATAAGCAACACTCAAGTCTTAAATTTGCCATTAATAGCTTGGAAGAATTACTGAATACGAGTTTTCAGAAAAACACAAATCGGGAAGTAGACGCACATGAAGGATCTCCAGGAAATTCCGGGTGAAGATTCTTTTCAGTAGTTTCGGTTGAGTTTCTAGACAGCCCATACAGACTCCTATCGACATGGTTCCTCTGTGGAATGTTGAGGAGCATTCCCTCGGAATTTCCCCTCTTTGGACTGTCCAGAGAAAACTGCACACTGGCATCTCGACTTGGAGACTGGCAGTGGTACAACGACTCCTGGTCTCCGATGGCCAGATTGTGACTAGACAGGCAAACGTTTTCCGGATTTTCGTCCGGCTCCAATTTCACTTCCAACAAATTCTGGAACATTGGACAATAATTCAAAATTAACTTCAAATAATCAATTAATTAATTAATTAATTAACTTCAATACCACCCACGGACATTCGGTCATTCAATGGTTGTCAAAATATGAACACATTTATGATTACACTTTTTAAACACAAGAATTGAATCTGTTAGTGTGACTAAGTAAAGGGATTTGAGGGAATGAAATTAATTTCCAAATTATTCCTCACCTGGATGTCCCCTTTATAATCACTGAGATCATTCGAGTTATTGTCCTGAATGTTATTGCGAGGGGAGTTCAATTTGGTTTTCTGTTTCTTCATGTTTTGACAACATTGTGTTGAGTCATCATTCGAGCTTCTCTTGTCTTCACTTTGGTCTCTTTTCTGCAGAAAATTAATTTGTCAATAAGAAACCGACCAGTGATTGCACCAATACCTATGGATCACCTACAGTAAAATATTTGTCTTGGAATTCTTTCTCATCGACAATAAAACCAAACTAACCACAAGTGGAACACTGTTGAACGAGCATGGTATTAAACAGATGAGGAAAATGATTTAAAAAAAATGATCTTTGCATTTTTAATTAGAAAGAGATAATAAAATTTGTTTTACTTTCCTAACAAAAACTTTAATCAAACTTAAGAGTTACACAAGAAAATAACATGCAAGTCTTAACTTCATTTTACCTGCTTGTGAATAAACAAAACATAAATACCAGAAGACTGTGGCCATCAATGTCTTGCATGTAGTAAAAGATGTTTATTTAACTATGAAAAATTGGCTTCATCCACACCTTTATATTTCAACAATTATAAGTGTTCTCCAAATAATATCACTTTGTAGTTTTCAATGTATGCTTCATTAATGCTCATTTGAAATATAAATGTTAACTGCAGGTCAACAAATAAAAAACTTGAATGTTTTACTTGAATATGGAAATATAACTATTTGAGCACAATGTTTTCATAAAAATCCTTACATCTCAACAATTATAACTTTTAAAAAATATATCTTTTCAGAATTGTAATGTACAATTCATAACTGTCCATTTGAGATATAAATGATAACTGTGGGTCAACAAACAAAAAAATTTGAATATTTTAGATAGTACTACACCGCCGACGAAGGAGACAGAAAAGAAACTTTAGTAGAGCTTCACTCTGGTATGCTCGACATAAATGATCTGGTTGCCCCCACTTGTTCTTTGGGAAGAAACCAATGAAGTCCAAAAACACAGCTGCAATAAAACAACTAAAAAGAAAAATAAGATGATCTAAAAAGAACGTACGACGAACCTTATTTGACGAAGTTTCTTGTTGGGAGGCATTTTGTAACTGAATCGAGACATTTGTAGATGCTGTTGGAACGAATACTTTGTGGCTGTTATCGGAGTCATTTAGAGGAAAAGTGTGGAATGGTTCCTGAAATAATTCATGATTTATTAATACAAAGTACATCAGACTTCATTCAAGTAATACTTTGTACTATCCTCAAAAAAGAAAAGTCTCATTCAAGTAATACTTTGTACTATCTTCTGAAAAAGAAAGGTCTCATCTACAATAAATTACGATGGCTTATCTTAAAACGGAAGCTCATCAGTTTAAATCGATACTTACATCTTTGTCGATAACACTCTATTTGGTGTTCAGATAAGAAAGCTCCACAAAGATGTGATCAAAATGTTGAGGCCAAGTATTTTTCAAAAAAAACTTTTTCAATTATTTCTTCAAAAGATAATTAGAATATTTGAACAAAATTGAGGAGAATGATTCCTACCCATATGATGCCCTTAGGTAGTATTCACTCAAAGGACCTGTGCTGTGATACATGGGATCTCAAACAATGTTTATAATCTACTTTCCTTCTGGTATTTCCAATCATGATTATTTAAGCTGTCTGTAGCTTGTTATATTGATAGTTCTATAGCTTTGCTTGCTTAGCTTTTTGTGTAAAATCAAAAATAATTGTTTTAAATTGTTAATATACTTTTTATGTTATGAAATCAGCCAACATAACAACGACCAGCCTTCCCATGTAGAAGCTTATCTTTCAGACACAACTTAATAGAACTATTAATACTGAATGTTTTGATGGTCCTTAACTTAGATAATATATACTCAATACTCAATTTTTGTTTCTCTTTAATGTTTTAGGAGCCTAATTAAAGTTTTATTCACACTAACACCAGTGTTTACCTTAGTAACTTTAGTGCTTCATAAATTTCCCAAATAGTTAAAAAACATATCCACAAATTATTTCTTGGAATAAACGTTTCTATTGATAGAAAGTCGAAATTTTGAACTTACATTATTCGTATCGGCCAGTCCTCTAATTTTCAAAGCTTCTGCCAACCGCATGAAATTATGAAGAGTTTTGTTAGTCACATTCACTTCACCTTCGTACATGAAAGCCAAAGCGGTCTCCAACTCTTCAAGATTAACTTCCTTCAATATAATTATTGGATGTTGACATGGGTTATTCTGAAAATATTTATCAAATGGGGAGTGTGAAAATAAATTTAACAAATGATTTATTTATTTTCTTTATTTATGGTTCAATTGCAGTTTATCTATTTCATTTTTGGCTTTGTTGACGAATTTGCATTATTATTTTTAAGTCACACCCATCGCTGCAACTTTCATGTTCAGATTGAGAATTTCATCAGTAATTTTTTACTTTCCTATGATGAAGGTATTATTATATTTTTTTCATTTCTTCTTCTTTTTTGTTTCATTTGAAAAGATGTTTCACATCTTTTGACAGAAAAAATTATCTTGTTTGAAAAACAAACTTTTTCAAACTAAGCTTCGTGCATAATTACAACCGCTAATAATTCTTAATAAACTTAATTTGTAGTTTTTTCTCAAAATTTATGTTTGTGACAATGCTGCGAAAATGATCGCATTAAATATTACATAATTTTAAATCTGATAATGAAAATACCTTCAAAATATCTCGGAAATAGGGACTGCATGCAGAAAGAACCAGTTTGTGGGCATGGAGTTGCTTTCCCTCCGCAACCAACGTAACATCCACAAAATCACCGTCCTGTTGTAGTGAATGTAGAGAAGATGTTATGTTCGAGCCAAAGTTATTCCAGCGTAAGCAAAACCTCATATCCGCTCCACCCATTTTGATGCTGCAATAAATGTAGTTGTACTAAAGATTTTTAATTCTTTTATAGTTAAAGCTAGTCTTGTCACTCCTGTGAATATGAATTTTAACCATAAACTTTTGTATGGAGAATATTTTATTTAACCAACCTTGCATCTATCAACTTTCATCATGCATGGTAAACTAACCAATCAGATAACGAACAAATTTGAAAGTGAATTTAAATTATATTTTTTAAATGAAAAACTGATTTATGGTACGCTTCTCTTTACGTTGAATTTAAATTTTATCGCATATTCAGAACATTTTATGAAACTATCATCTGGTTGTTAGCCAAATAAACG
>JARUHE010319742.1:0-11510 GCA_031471125.1 Archaeomysis grebnitzkii | reverse complement strand
CAAAAGTTCAAAATTTTACTTTAAATGTACATAACATCGTTACCTAAGTATTGTTTTGTAAATTTAAAGCAAAAAATTTATATTATTTGAATGAAATTCAATTTTTAGGCGCACATTCAAAATTTCGTGAATTTCTAGTCGCACGGCGTTTTCAAACTGAAAACATAGATGGCGCTCGATTTACATGCTGCCCGACAGTGACAAATTCATCACATAGAAAATAATGGTTTATAGCGAGATTAATTATATTTGTGGTGTCTAGCAACCGAGTGTGACGATTATGGCACATGTTCTGTTTACGTTTAGGCAATATAGAAAAAGGAAATGTGTATAACATTTACTAATTCCTCCCCACTTAATAGACACAATAAACATATAAATATTTGTTTTCACTTTTAAAAAATAATTTAGGGCATAAAGGGTTATGACTTCCTAGTTAATGTTCCCCGGAGGATTTTTTTAAATGAAAAGTTTGTGTCAAATATAATCTCAACATTTCAAGTTGATCAATAAAAATATGTTCTAAAATGTTATTGGACGGGCATTCAATTTTCAATCCTATTGCTTCGTGAGATTTAATTTTGGTTTATGTGAAATCCAGATTTCTTCATTGATATACACTAAAGCGTAATTATTTGAACATTTCAGCTGGTAGGTTTTTGAACGAAGGAGACCCAAACTTCAAGCATGGCACTTCAAATGAACTTATCAGGGATCAGGCGCAATGTGAAAAATCTCGCTCACAATTACACCGATGCACAGGTAAGTTGAAGCAAAGCATATGTTGGCCAACAGAATAAAAAGAATGAATCCTTTTTTCTTGATTTTGAAACAATAACCATGAACTGTTTTCATGATCATTAATGTCCGATTCATTTTTTTATTTAAAACAATACAATTTACTATTTTTTTTATATAATTTTTGATTCCTAGTGTTGAAAATGTTTAATTTTGATTTGTTTTTGCAAACAATTTAATTTTGAATTTCCTTTTTTTAACATTGTTATTTTTTATTTCTCTTTTCAAATAGTTTTACCATAAAACCAATTGAATTTCCTTCTTTCTCACACCATAACCATAAAACCTTCCACAGGTCAAAGTGCGAGAGGCGACCAGCAATGATCCCTGGGGTCCGTCGTCCACCTTGATGTCGGAGATTGCCGACCTCACCTACAATGTCGTCGCCTTCTCCGAAATCATGCAGATGGTGTGGAAGCGGCTCAACGACCACGGACGCAACTGGAGGCACGTTTACAAAGCCCTCGTCCTTCTAGAGTATCTGATGAAGACCGGCAGTGAAAAAGTAATTTTTTTCTACTATATAATCAATCAATCAATAATCAATCAATCAATCTTATATGGAGCTGTAGGGTTTAATTAGCTACTCTTTAGTGAAAGAATACAGTGTTCTCTTAAAATTACAAATGATGGAAAAATGTGTTACCTATTAATTTAAAAACCATCTGTACAATAAAACCCAGTTTTCTAGCTCTGAAAAGAGAAATATGAATTAGTATGAACCCCTACACTTCTTAGGGTATCCATCCTACTGATACCCTATTACAATCGACATGCGTGGGTCAGTTCGTTTTCGGCGTCTCGCGTTCACAATTTAGGTGAAGGTAAATGAAAGTTTTACTTTTTTATTTCACAGTTTTTTTATTGAACAAAGTTTATAGATAATGAGCTGAATAATAACTTTGCTTGAATAAAAAAGTTCTATATATATTATATTTTCTTTATAAAATGACGTTTTATAGCTCGACATGTTTTATAGATTTGTTTTCCCTTAAAATAATGGTTTTAATGAACTTAAAAATATTTCGCTAATTTTATAAGAGGTGAAAACGATTGTTAAAATTTTTTTTGGCTAGACTTTAAGGTACAATGCCTGGAGGATTTTTTTGGACAAAAGTTTATATTTTTTAAATAATAAGAGAATTTTAGGAGTTTTTAGACTTGGCTAATTTCCCATCAAATTCATGGTTAACCAATATTTTTATTGTTTGAAGGTTTAGCAGGCCAACACCTTAGCCTTCCACATTAACCACTCCAATAGTAATTCCTATGGAGTTATGGCAAACATAGCTCTAAAGCATTGACTTGGGGATAATTTTATTGGAAACAAAAAAAAGATCTACGTTAATATATTAATATATAGAGTTGTATTCAACAATCACACAAATTTTATAAACGTTTTGAATATACAAACATAGCATAGCATTTACTTGTGATTATTATTAAAGAATTTTTGTTTTTCAATGCAAACTTCAATTTACTTTCATCCTTATAGCAATTGTTAATCCAAGAATGGAATGTCAATAAAAAAGGGAGTTACAATGTGAGAAAACATCATTTAATAAAAAATTCACTTCAGAGACCATTTATGTACTCTTCATTTCCAATCTTTCGGTGCATGAAACAAAACAAATTACATTATTTTGTAAATTTTTCAAGTTAATAATGTAAAAAGTAAATAAGAACATCAAACTATAAATCATGTAAGCATAAAGTCCTTTTCTAACAAGATCGAGAATACTACACACCTTCAACAATAATAGTGATCTTTAATTTGAGGTGAATACCCACAGTGTCTGGCATTTATATATTAGTTCATTCTCTAGTTTGAATTGTTTTCAACATAAACTTCAATGGGTTTTAGTCCTTATGATGTTGGTTATTCAAACATATATTTCAATTTAATCCTCATGAACAATTTAGTTTTATGAAAACATTTCCAATTTTTTTTTAAAGTTTGTTCCCAAATTTACCAGAATTAAAATGAAGATTGTTGTTAAATCTTAGCTGAAATATTTCACCTGAAGTGTTATGACAAAGTCGTTGTATGGCCTTTAAATTGATCATACTAAATGTATTTCACTGACATCATTATTTCTTTTTCTCTGAAATGGTTTCTTCAAACTCTTACAGCTTCAAATATAATATTTAATCATTCATAGTGAAAATGATAATAAAATAATATCTATGCTAATATTCTTTATAGGTTGCAGACCAATGCAGAGAAAACATCTACACAGTGGAGACATTGAAAGATTTCCAATATTTGGAAGACAACAAAGACCAAGGAATGAATGTGCGGGAAAAGGCAAAGGGGTTGGTGACTTTACTCAAGGTATGTACTAAATCGAAGTTTTCTTCTCTCTTCCAATGTTTTTCCTTTTTCTCTCGCTTTCAATTTTTACTTTCCTTTTCCCTCTCTTTCAATTTTTACTTTCCTTTCCCCATTGGAACTTTTTACCTTGTCTTCATCTCATTGAAATAATTTTTTCTCCCTCCCTAAAATGTTATTTCCACTTTTTTCCTCATTTTTCCCACCTATGGCATTAAATTCATTTATGTCAAGCATGCCAGTGGCGGAGCTCTACTAAAGTGATTTTACATCTCTAATAAACAGCTGTGAGACGTACATTCTATAAAAAATCCCAAGTATAATTTTTTTTAAGGTATTGAGATATCAGGTTTATGAACTTTTTTTGTGGAGTTTTCCAAATTCAAGTTTTTTGTTTGTTTGATTTATAGTTATCATTTATATCTCAAATGAACAGTTATGAAGTGTGCATTAAATGCTAGCCAATTTTTCATATTTAAATAAACCATTTATCCATACCCTTTAAAATTATTTTCCCTTCCTTCTAGCCAAATCTCTTGGTTTAACCTCGCTGTGAATTTATTTAAAGTTCATTTATTTAAAAACAATTCAAAACTACTAATTGCCTTTCAGATGAACTTTTGTATGCATTTTCATACTACATCTAGTTGAATTTTGGATTAGGTTACAATTATCTTAATATAGACTGGTATATATTATTATATTATTATTATATTTGTTTCTAGAGTAGAAAATTTAAATGAAAATGAAAAGTACTAACCAGGGGCTGGATTTCAATCTAATCTCTATATGACCAACTAAATAAAATTAATTTACTGGTATTTGAATTTTGTGCCTTGTATGCACATCTTCTGAACCTTCTTTCGAGTTAAATATGAATGAACTCTGTGATGTATCATGGCATGCCATACTTTCTTTTGAGCGTTGTTTGTGTCTTCTTTTTTTGTTTTGTTTTGTTTTTTAGTCAAGATTTGTAAGTAAGATGGGGCTGAATATTTTTGGTTGCAGTGCTAGGCTTTAGCCCACATTCTATTTAAAAATCTTTTCCACAGGACGACGAAAGACTAAGAAACGAGAGGGTTCGTGCTCTCAAAGCCAAGGAACGTTTTGCCCAAACAGTCTCTGGGATCAGCAGTGACACTGTAAGTTTCTTCTTTGTTCTTTGCTACACATTTGCTTCTCAATGTGTGATTCATTTCTATTAACTAAGAATTTGCCTTCATTGTTAAATCAATTGTTAAAAAAATATACAAATACATTTTTTCTAAAAGTTTCACAGTTTTGAAGCATGTTTGTCTTGAATGGCTTTCATGGAATCTTTTCTCTTTTTAATCTTGGTATTTAACAAAGAAAAAAATTGTGCCAAAGACCTCATTAAAATGGATTCGATGAGTACTGAAAGCTAAAAAAATTTTATTTAAAAATGTTATTTTTGTTCTTGAAATCTGTAAATTTTGTAATAGTTAATCTTAGTCAGGTATTGGACTGACTTCTCTTTGGCCAACTTTTTTTTCTTAAGAATTGTTTATTTGGAAAACTAAATTATCTCGCCTCATTTTATTTTTCCTCATTCTTTATTCAGCTTCTACCAAACCACTGTTGCTATGGCAACAGAAGAGAATGATTTTATTACATACAAAAGTTTTTTCGAATTTTATATTTTTAAATTTTCTATGAACAAATTGATTTATATGCAATTCTAAACAATATTGGTTACGGTCCACTGCAGCTGCATATGCGGCTGCACCAAGCCAGAACTGCGCATCAAGCTCCTTTTATGCAACCGTGCTGTGTTAACTGTGTTATAAAATTGATCAATCCATCATCATTATGAACACCATTCGTTCATCCCAAGGTTGGTAATTTATTTATAGGGGTTTGATTTTAAAATAGCTTTGCAATTAAGTGAACAATCTCTATTTTTTATGAAATAATTGAGAATGATACCATATTGTAGTAATACTTGGTACTCTGAAGTCTGAACCTAGTTACCAGTATGCAGGATGTTAAAAAATATTTTTTCTATTTTAAAGATGACATACATTTTTCATTGTTTTTATTTCGTAAAAAATAAATATAGTTTACTTAATTGCAAAGTTATTTTGAAATGAAATATCTATAAAAAATTACGAACCTTGGTGAACGAATGGTGCTCATAACGATGATCGACTGATAAATTTTATAACACAGCCAATGTGCCACAGCTGCATAAAAGGAGCTTGATATGCAGCTCTGGCGTGGTGCAGCCGCATATGTAGCTGCAGTCGACCATAACCATTGTCTAAATATTTGTTTATCAATCTTTATTTTCATTGGAGGTAATAGATTTGTTCTAAGGTTATACTACACTATTTTCTTGAGACCTTTACTGTGTGGTACCTTTAATTGGCTTGCAAGTTTTTCACACTTGTTTGTATTTCCTTCTTCCATTCTTTTTTCTCACTATCAAACTACCAATTACTTTGAAATTGGCCTTGACATGAGTAACATCTTTGGCACAAGGTTCTTTACCTGATAGATCAGAAAGAGCTAGTTTAAGAGTCGTTCAAAGTCAAAACCAAACTCCTGAAATTAGGCAAAATTGTAACCACAGTTAAACATCTGAAGGAGCTGTAGAAAGATAGTTTTTTTTTTATAGATTTTGTTCTATATTTTAAATATTTATTTTTTTATTTTTTCTATTTAAGTGAACTAGTTTAACCATTGTTGTTGAAGTGTTTTGTTAGTTAATTTTTAACTCTTGTTACTAAAAAAACGACACATTTTATTGTTAGTTAGATGTATTTAGCATTTAACATTTGCTTAATGTTATCTAAATGGTTTCACTGATATAAACTTTTTTCACTTTTATGTAATGTGTTTTTGCAATCAATGTCTACCTTGATTGGTGCCAGGCCAATGCTTTAGGCTTCCACATTGTCCACTCCAATAGTAATTTCTATGGGGAATGTGGCAAACATAGCTCTAAAGCATTGCCCTGATTGGTGCACAACTAAAAATAATAAATTGTAATGATTCAACCAGAATGGTAGAGCATATGCGGAAGAACTCACCATCGTCTGTGAAGGAGACAAGGTCAGATTAGATTCGTAATTTATCTTTTTAATATTTTAAACAATTCGAAAATATTTCTCAAATTTACAGAGTAGTGCAAAAACAAAGTTTGTGATTGGTTCTGCTTTTTTATGTCCATCCATTGAAAAACTATTACATAATAATCCTTTAACACCATTTTACTTTAGAAGCCAAAATACATTGAATTTTTGTATTGAAAACCCCTTAGTAAGTGATCTCATGAGATCACTGGGTGTTAATGGGTTGATTTATGCTCTGAAGTAAATTCATCGCAAATGTTTCATCAAAGACTGCAAGTTTTTGTTATACATTTCCTTCTGTTCTTTTTTGCCATGTGTTAATTTGATTTATTGAACAAAAACCTTGAAAATATAAAGAATGTAACTTTTAAACAATAATTTCCTTTGTTCTCAGATATTTTGAGCTTGTTTCGCGAAATGGTTTCACCTCAAGGTGTAGATTTTTGTCTTCTCTTAATTACTTCTCCAAATAATGTTAATTATTAACTAATTTATCAATTATTAAAGTAACCAATGTTGTCGACTCTTTGTATTTTCATCTTTAATTTTATTTAAAAAAAATAAAAAAATAAATTTTATTTAAAAAAAATGAAAATAATGTTGCACGTCTTTAAATTATGATTGGCAATCACTTGCGATGATCACTCGATAACTATTCACAAACTTTGTTCGAATAAAAACCTGCAAAATTTCACAAAATTTATGGCATCGACTAAATTGCTGCGCCCTGTTATTGTGTTGGTTGTAAACTGTGCTTGAAATCTGCGACGGATAAAATATTAGAATAGCCGAGAAAATATGATTTGCTTTTGGTGTACATTATTGAAGTGATAGCAATGCATTAATATAAATACAAATATTCAACATAGGAGAAATCTAATTTTTTCAGCTTCTAGTATGGTTTGCTTCAGAATTGTTATTTTAAATTGCTATTAGTTTTAGTTTGAAATTGAGTCGTATAGATTATTTAAAAATGTAGATCATTTAAAACAGGTTATTTACAAACATTATAGATTATTTAAAAACATTATAGAATTTTTAAAAACATTATAGAATATTTTAAAACATTGTAGATTGTCTTGAAACAAAAATTATTTACAAACAGATCATTTACAAACTGTATTGATTATTTACAAAGATTATAGATTATTTTAAAACAGATTATTTATAAACATGGGTAAAATAAAATGTTAATGAACTTGCCATGCATAATCATTTGGATTAATTTATATGTCTAGAATACAAAAATGTTAAACACAGAATTCCAAATTTATGTTGTGAAGAAAGTTATGTCGGACTTTGAACTAATTGACAACACAGCCGTGAAAACGGTGGTCCATGGAACAAATCGGGCCCATTACTTTAGGCTCCCACAGTATCCACTCCAATAGTAATTCCTATGGAACATGTGTCCAATAGTAATTCCTATGGAATGTTAAACATTGCCCTGCGGGCCATGCACTGGTGATGGTCGCGCAGAAAAATTGGAGATAATTTGAAAACTTTAATAAACTAATAAATAGAATAATTAAACTTCAAGTTTTTACATTGAATAATTGCATTTTATAATAATACAATAAAAATTAATTTTTTTTTCAAAATTCATATTAGATGTCCTCCAAATTTAGAATTATACATTTAGTGGTCTGTGAAGCTTGGAAGGTTAGTGACTTTCATCAGCTATATTTTTCAAGTTTTTCTATTTTATAAATAAATAATTTGCGGTAAAATTTACACCAGATATATTTCGGTGCAAATGTCTCCTCAATAACAATCTAATAAAAGTAGATTTCCGAAATTCCACTAAAATTAAAAGTTTAGGAGTAACTATAAAATAAATTAGAAACTTGAGAATATAAACAAAATAACTTAGTTGTAGGGTGAGTAAGACATGAACGTTACATATTGAAATATTTAGCCTAATGTAACAGTAATAATAAATCATACTTTTATAGCACCTCTCAGCTGAAATGTGTGTCTGGCAGTTTAATCTTTATTTATTATTGATCAATATCAACGGAAATCGTGTTTATTGGCTAGATTAAAGTAGTTTCTTATGCAAATCTTTTTGGTTGCCAGACTGCTAATTGAAATTGCAATGAGCCTTTGCCTATTTTTAATCAAGTACAAGAAATCCTCATAAACACAAATGCTCTGTATCACCATTTAATCTAAAATGATTTCCTATTTAAATGCTTATACTAAAATATTTATTTATGTATTTAATGTATAGATGTTTATTGTTTCCTACAGGATATAAACTCTCCTACTAGCCCTTCCTATTTATCCGATGTGAGTAACCTATTCTAAAGTTAAAAAATTTGCCTGCTGTTATGTACGTCTTTCATGTATTCCCTAAAGTCTGCTTTTATTTTTGCATGTGCTTTCTGTCTTAGAAGCCAATGGTCATTCTGATTACTGTGCTTATTTATGAAATTGCGTTTTTTTTACTAGGATCTGGTGTGTATTTCACTGAAACTTGATTTGTTTTTTTTTAGTACAAATTTCAATAACGAACCTGCTGTGTGATCTATGATCTCTACCCAAAAAATCTTTAGGGGCTAGTTTTAAATATTAATTGTCTTTTTAGACCTAATATGTCATACAATTATTGTGAATGTATTTTGAGATTTCTTTAGAAAACTAAGAAAAAAATCCCAATGTTTTGTGCTAATTTTTCATTTATCCATCCCAAGAAAAAACTTGAAATTTTCTGTTATATTTTTATCATATTTTCATTCTTAGTATTTAATTAAAAAGTATCAATCCTTTAATGGTTTGAAAAACTAAATATAGATCAGTGTTGAAAACCTGTCTTATCAGTTTTACAGTAAACGTACAATTTTTTCAATGGCATGACATCCCGAGTGTTTAGTCATGTTTCACCCAAATAGTTCTGCATAATTTATGGGTGCAGTGCCGGAATTTTGCCAACAACCTATTTAATGTATCAAAGAGCGAACACTTTTAAAATATATTATTTTGGCTAAGAAATGTTTTTACAAATGTTGTATTGCTAGATATTTGTGAAACTGGTTCTCTGCTTATAAACCAAATTCATTTTCTGAAATTGCCATTTTATAAAAAGTTTTTTTGTTAAAATTCTCAATTTTTAAACTTGAACCTATAACGTCTGGACAGTTAAGGCCATAAAGATTGAAATATGTTAAAATTTTGATTAAAATTGTCTTTATTGATTGTAAAAAATTCTTTACATTGACGTTATAAGAGTCAAAAGAGAAGATTTGTTGTGGGAGCTTTTATTTTTGGTACAATTTCTGGTTAAAGTAACTTTGATGAATAATATAAAATAAATATATATGAAATTATCTTCAATTCCATAAGCAAAGCATTCATACTTATATGGATCGACAATAGCACAATTGAGGTAACTCTGTTAACTGAATGGGGGTTACCTCACTTGTGATATTGTCGATCCATATATTCCAATTCATTTGTTTGTATCTCTTTGTTTGCACAAATTTTATTTTAATAATTTTTTGATCTGTTGTCTTCAAGTGGATTTGCATAGTTTAATGTTTTTGGGGTGAGTTAGACATAGCCATGGTCACCAAAGGTCTGATCTTGTAAGATTTTGTTGGATTGATTTTTATGATCTGAATTTGTGCAAATCGATTTTGTTTTTGAAATGTTGTTGTCACACTGGTCAATGTTTAACTTTGTCTTCAATATGATTGTTTTAATTCTTAAATTCTTTCGATCCTGCTCAATGCACAACTTTGCATGTCTTCAATATGATTGTTTTAATTTTTAATTAAAAACTTATTTGAATGGAGGTAAGTAGTTTGATTTTTGCTTCATTTATATTTCAATGTTTTATATGTATGTTTAGTTTTTTATTTATATTTAAGTTTTTAATTCATATTTCATTTATGTTTCAACTATTGAACTCTCAACTTTGATTAATAATAGCTTCAAAGTTTTTGTTTGTCCATTTATATTTTTAAATTTAATATTTTTTATTATATTCTGCTCAGGTTTTCAATTGAAAAACTCTGAATGGATTAATTTTGTTTTTCACCCATTATTGCCAGCCAAACTAGTCTTAAGATACTCAAGTTGTGTTATTGACCGCACTTTTTCGTGATTTAATCAATTTTTTTTGTGATTCAATCATAAATGAATCAACAAAAGAAGTTGATTGCATCAATAAAAAGTATCATCCAGAACATGATCTTGGGTATGTTATTTAAAGTCTTTGACTATTAAGTGTGGCTCTATATTTAAAATTTGTCTTGATTTATCATTGTTCAATGGCATTGAGAAGTTTGGTTGTCTGATATGAAAATAGTTGTGAAATTAACAAATAACTTTCGTATTATTTTTTGCTTTCATTAATGAATAAATTTTGACCGATTTCAGACTTATGTAACAAGCTCTGCCAGGCAAGAAAGAGAGTCATACGGAGTCCCAGGTACGTCTGACGTAATATCTTCAACGTTTTGGTTGCTGAACATTCATGTTGGCATTTAAGTTTTTTAAATTTTAGAACTGAAAATTTAAGCAATCTCAATGTATTTTTTAATGATATTCTCATTTCTATCTTGCATTACAATCAGTTTTTATATTTTATTAATTATATTAATTTTTTTTTGTTTTACTTTTAGTTTAAATAACAAAAACAAATTATTTTGGTATCATTACAATTTTCTTCTTTATTTTAAGCAATGCATATTTCAAAGCAATTATATTTTCATCAATATTGATCTAATTAAAGTATTTATTATTATTATTATGGGATATTAAACAGGAACTACAGAGGCAAAGAGTGCTGTCAATTGACTGGATAAATAACAAATTTGTTGATGGTCATTGATAAAATACTAAACTTTTTTTTGCATAAAATTAAAACAGGATTTTTTCTTATAAAAATGAAATGTTTGTGCAATTTAATAATAGGTTAATTCTATCTGATTGAATTGAAAAAAGTTCCATCGTAAAATTTGTTACCATGCCAAGAAACTTTATAAAATTCCCTCAAATTCCATCAGAGAGTTCCATCCCGCCAACTCTAGAGCTCGAAGCCGCCCGACCACAGACGGTAGGAGAGGAGGAACTGCAACTGCAACTGGCACTGGCCATGAGTAAGGAAGAAGCTGACCAGGAAGAGGCACGCAAGCGCTCAGATGACGTCAGACTGCAGATGGCGATCTCACAGAGCGAGTGCGAAGTGTGAGCAACGCGATTTTTTTTTTATTCTAGAATATTATACAGCACATTAGCTACAATGGCAAAGAGCGCTGTTGCCAACAGCATCTGGTGTT
>JARUHE010319731.1:0-11512 GCA_031471125.1 Archaeomysis grebnitzkii | reverse complement strand
CCATAACCCACCATCTGGAGGGACTAGTGACATAGATGATGATTCTTTAAACTACTGGGTTATTTCATTATACTGTGGTTATACCTAATTTATATCAAAACTTAATGTCAATATTTTAGTTTACTTGAACGTTAATTGTGAATCGCGAATGAAGCGAAGCATTTATTATACTGCCACCACTTTTTTGTTGTTTTTGTAGACTTCACAAATGTAAGTTGAACGGCAATGTAAGAAACATTCATCTATGATTTAAATCATATAAAAAAATAATAATTCTTATTTTTTTAATTTCAAATATTAAGTGTAAAATAACAAAAACAATTAACATATGAACAGTCTTGAATTTTTCTTATACTGTTTTTTTAATAATCACCTACAAAAATTTATGATTTAATTGTATTACATTATTTCAAGAAAGGATTTGCTAACAAAAATGTAAGAATTGTAGTGAATTTATTTGTTCAGAAATTTTAAGTTAAAGAAAACCTTCGGTAAAATATAGGTGTGTGAAGCAGGCTGTCATAAATAAGTGTTTTTTTTTGTGTTAAAAGGTTTCTCATTTTTCCTTTTTCACCCACAAATTTCCAAAAAAGACCTATTTCTGCAAGGAAATTGAACAAATGGCAAAAATGTGCTGTCCTCACGAAACTTGAAATTGAAAACACGACACCCTGGTGTGACGCATACGTATCAGCCTAAGTTATATAAAAGGCTGCTTTCTTTTCACTTTTGATGAGAAAGTGAAGTTACAAAAACTTATAATTAGTCATAATGCTCAAGCTATGGTTGCAATTTACCATGCATCATTTTTGTTTGCTGTCCATATTTGAAAAGATTTATTTTGGAACAAACGGTTTGAGGGCACACATCAACTTTCCAGAAAGCCATAGCTTTGATGACGTCACCATTTTTCAACCAATCACAATTCATTAATTAGTTGAACAATTTGTGACGTCATCAATTACAACAAAAAATCGTTTCATGGAAGTTTGCATTATGGGAGGCCACGAAGCTAAAATTTTATTGAACAGTGCTGACGCTATAAAAAGCTGATTCTCATTATAATTTTTTTTTAATTTTTTTTGTTTTTAATGAACATTGTTAGTTTATTATTATTTTATTATTGTTATCATTGAACATTGTTATCATTGTTATCATTGTTATCATTGTTATCATTGTCATTGTTATCATTGTTATCATTGTTATAAATTGTTATCATTGTCATTATTAGTGGGAATAGTAGTGAATATTATGACTAACCTTTCCCTTCTCCTCCCGCAGATGTCCCTGGCCCCCCCTAGCCTAGTGGTTGCTGCCTCTTGCCTCGGCGACGACTCCATCCCCTTCATCGACGAGAGCGGCTCCTCGTCGTGCGCCTCCTCCCTCCTGGGCGACGATCTTTACTTGGGAGTCACCGACGACGACGCCGCATCCCTCAGCCGGCTGCTGGACGACGCCGCATCCAGAGAGCTCTCCTTCAACGGCTTTGACGATGACCTGACGCCCTCCGTCAACCTGGATGCCCACGGCAACCGAGGCAACGGAGGCCTGTCCCGGGAGTCCCTCCGGTCCTCGATCTCAGCGAAGTCATCCCCTGCCTCTAGGAGGACCTCCAAGTCCTCCATCAAATCGACGGATGCCATTGAAGACGAGCCTAGCAACGGGGTGACCCCGTCTCTCCCTCCTCCACTGCCTGCGTGTACCACGTGTGGGGATTCATCTTCTTCGTGTAGCATCTCCTCTTCCCTGCTGTCGTGCACCACGTGTGCGGCTGACTCCGACACAGGACACGGTGCCAAACATGCATCACTAGAGAAGGAGTCAGCCAGGCAACCGCATGCTCAACCAATTCTTCCCCTCGGAGACGGTGGGAATGAGGGTCGGTCTTCCCCTCAGCCGATCCCCTCCCTCGGGAACGGAGGAACCCACAAAATCGAGATCATCATCGAACACCCTGACGACGTGGTCAAGCCGCCCCTGAAGGAAGGCTCTCCCCACGGGTCGCACTCCTCCGGGGACATTAAAAAACCCGACGAGATCAACCTCAACGACTCGGCTGACGACCGCGACCACCTGGTCGGTCTGATCGAGAAAAAGGCGTCGCTGCTGCAGGATGAGGTCGTCTCCAACGGCAGGGTCACGCCGCCCAACCTGCAGATGGCGCCAAAGGTGAGTAACGATCTGTTGTTGCTGTGAATCTGAACTTTTGTTTGAGAAAATACTGATGGCAATGAACATTTCCACTTGTTTTGCATCGTTGCTATTTTTTTTTACTTTTTACTCAATAATTAAAATGTTTTTAATGCAGACGTTGTTACTGTTAAGGCTTTATCGAAAGATGTTCATTAGGAACACAATTTGTTGAAGATTTTTACTAATGAATTTTATTGAAATATCGAGCTTTCATGATGGTTATGGACTTTTTGATTTTAGAGCAATGATTTTTAGTTGTCTCCACTATAGACCCATATGGCTAGTACAGATACTAGTTTTTGTAGAGCGTACACAAAATGTTCAAGTTTACATTATGTTCTGATAAAACTTTAGTTATTGAGATATTTAGGTTTTTATGGAAAATTTGTATGGAGATAGTCTTTTTTTTATTCAATTTTTTTTGTTGACTTACAGTAATCATTTATATGTGAAAAATAAACTGTCTTTCGTACACACAAGACAGTAGTGACCGCGGTCCTGTTTTTTATAGTATAGCTTCATAAAAATAAAGAATGAATAAATAAAATAATTGATTTAAAGAACAATATCTTCCAGAGGAGGATCGGATTGCATTGTGGTTTTATCAGTCAATGCATCGAGAAATGCAACTTTTATGACAATTCTTCAAAATTAAATGTTCTTTGATTTAACAACAATAATTATTTTACTTACAGCAACTAATAGTAATAATACAGATTACCATATATTACGAATGATTCGTCAACCCATTTAATGTGATAACCAGAACATTTTATACAAGTGTTCAATCACCTCTTCCCTCTCATCTTTTCTAAACGTAGATACCCTTGTCATGGTGAGAGGCTGGTTCCGACATGTGCTCAATGTTTTGGATTAATAATCAATTAACCTTTGAGGGGAACCATGGAAAGTACTGACCAAGGGGTGAATAGCTTCAATTTAACCTCCGCTCAACCTATCCACAGTTAGATCACGCAAAACAAACTAGTAACGAACCATTGAATTTAACTTTTTGTATGTTGATTCTAACAAAATCCAATGCAACACAATTATAACATTATCTTTAAACAAAGATGTTTGTCATAAATGAAAGCATAAAACGTTCGTCTTCGATCATTTATTTGTTCCCATTAAGTCGTATTTAATGCGATGCAACGGCGACATCTGGTGATAAGATTCGTGCAGACAACACACTTAAACACATCCTTATGTTCTTCGCCTGTGTGGTGGCTGATGAATTGAATTTTATTCCTATAGGAATCATCATTATTATTATTATTGTTGTTATTGTTATTATTATTATTACAATATATAATTACTACTAGTTGTAAATTTTATTTAAATTTATATAAACAGTAGAAGTGAAATTGTTGAGAATTTTGAAGTTTTTGTCAATGTCTTCTTATTGATGGAACTAAATTTCAAATTTAAATTTGCAAGGTTTTTCTAAAATCAGATTAAAACATTTGTCTTCTTTGTTTCTTTTCTTTTTCAATTTTTTTTCAGTGTTTTTCCAACACGAATTTTTGTTCTCTCTCGTCCATCTTTGACAAATGAAATTTTGAAGCAAGTTAAATTTTGACAACTTTAAACCTACATTGAAATATGAAAATATTTATTATTGAATTTCTTTAATGCTGAATAATGAAATGATTATTATTAGATACAAATTATTTAATTTACTTAAAGCTGAACCTTTTTATTGTATGGTCTTGTTAATATAATTATTCAATCGAGTTAATTGAGTTCCTACGAATGGACAAATTTGTGACAACATCATTTGAGAAGATTATTATAATTATCCATTTTAAATTTCATGACTGATAAAATGTAACCCTCTCATCTTTGTTAATTTAATGATTGGTAACATTCAACCTTTAATGAATAATAAACAACAAAATAACCAGAATGTTGTGATCGCTTCACTTGTTCTCGAGTACAGCTGGATGAAGGTTGAATGATTGGTCGTTTTTTCCATCCCATTTAATTTCGACAACAAACTGGCGATGCTTTTTCTTGCTATTGAAAACATTACAAAATGGTTCGATTTCCTCAGAGTTAACTACGGAAATAACTATTTTGGATGTAAAGCTTATGTTGTGGTTAGTTATACAAGTCGAAATGTGCCAAATTAAACAATATTATTAAATTTTTCAATGTTGAACTCATTTTATTTCTGTATTAAGTGACTGAGAATGGTTATTTTTGTTATATTTTCTTCGTTTTTTGTTGTTGTCTCTAACAAATTATTCACTTATAGCATGGGGTTTTTATCCTTCAAGAATGATTTTCGTCCTTTTTTAACTAAAAATTAGCGAAAGTGGCCTTTTTCTGCAATGATAACTTAAAACGATCGAAACCGATCAAAAACGAAGGTCCTCTTTAAAATGAAAAAATCCTTTTCATCACCCTGACTTACAGGCATAGGTCCAGATTATTGAAGTATTTTTTTCGTAATATTTTCTACTTATATTTGCTTGTTTATGTTGAGGAAAAACACCAAATAAGTCATGGAAGTGCAATTCCTGTGCAAATTGTCAATCTAATGAATAGATTTAATTTAATATTAAATGAACAAATATTACAATCTTGACATCTGCATCATTCAACCAAGTGCATTCAAACGTTGAAAATGATGAACCACCACGAGACAGTTGGCAAACTGCCATGCTCTTCCATTTACATAATTCAAGATTAAAAAAGTTGATTAAAATTACGATGTTTACATCACATGTTTCTAACGACTTAAAATAACTACGTCAGTGTACATGTTTACAGATATGGTTTAAACGTTGGTAAGGTTTTTAATTATGACTAAATTTGAAAATAAATATTTTTAATGATAGGTAATCAATTTTATTTTCTAAAAATAATTAATTTTTAAATATGCATTAATTTCGGTTAACTTGAGTTTTGAAACTGGAAACATTTATCCAATTTTTAATAAATTTAAGTAAATATAAAACTAATTATTTAAGATAATTTTTTGTTGTGTTAAAAACGAGTTAGAAAAAATCTTGCATCAATCACGGTCATTCATAATACATAATTTGATCGACTATAGCACAACTGAGGTAGATTTTGTTATCTGTGCTGTTTTATATTATAATTTGATTAAAAATAGCACAAGTGAGGTAAGCTCTGTTATTTGAATGTGGGTTACCTCACTTGTGCTATTGTTAATCAAATTATAATAGACAATAACACAAGTGAGGTACGCTCTATGTTATTTGAATGAGAGTTACCTTCACTTGTGCTATATTATATTATAATTTGATTAACAATAACACAAGTGAGGTAAGCTCTATGTTATTTGAATGTGGGTTTTAATGTATTACTAGGTATTTTTATTTGATTTTATCACTTTTTATCTACATTTTTTCATCAAATTAACTTTAATAAAAAATTTTTAACAATTTTTTTTCCTATTTTGTTTTTATTTATGCATCAATGGATTGGAAATGAAGTACACATAAATGGTCTCTAAGATTAATTTTTGATAAAATGATGTTTTCTCACTTTGTAACACCATTTTTGATTTGACATTTTTAGAGATAATTATTTTTAAAGTTTCTCAATGAATCATCGCGTTTTTCTCTTCCAGGAGGTTTGGAGTCCTGGGGATGACCCACCACGCCCCCTCATCACCTCCACCCCCATCAACCCCACCACCCAAGACACATTGAGGATAGGCGGAGGTGGTCATGCCCCCCACCACTACATCTCGTCCCTGCGGGTGGCGTCGATGCGGGGAGCGGCAGATATGGGTGGAGCGCTGGTGGCCAGGGTTGCCACATTCCTCCGCACGCAGTACAAGAGCCTCCTGAACAACCCCCTCGTGCTCACCTGGTGCCCTTACTACAAGTAAGATTTTGTTATATTCACAATTACATATCATTATGGCTATGGGTGTAACGCACCTCTACATTTGGCCGAAATGTCAACAGTAAAAAGTGTTACAAGCAGATTAGTGGTTCAAGTACTAACTAGCCCAAACATGACCCTACTGCCATGTCAAACTTGAAGGTGTGTTCCAATATATGTGAGTAGGCTTTATATATTACCTATATGATTTACTCGATGCAAATGGTTTTGCAGTACAAGATTAATTAAATAAACTTGGTAGCACTTCTGAAATTTTTGTACTAGCAGTTGCTACAAATACTCATTAATGGCTATTGCTAAAACAATCAAGTATTGAAATCTAAAAGATTATTTAAGCCCCAAAATTATTTTTATGTTTTGAGGCTGGTTGATTGAATCTCACTAGAAACGTACTTGAGTGACATTCTATTGATGTGTCCATTTGTTTTAAATTAATGATGTTTAAAAATATTTTATTTGCAGATTAGTTATAAGTGAAATGGCAACAAGTTTGGTCCAAGTTCCGCTGGGTTCGCAAATGAAGGTTCCGAGAAATCTTGTCGACATGGAATGCATTATGCAGCCACAACAGGTTGGTTCAGGGAGTTTTTAAAGCTTATATTGTTACATGTTACTAATGCTATAACCTACGATGTAGATAATTCAAATCCATTAATATTTTTTTTTATAATTTTATGGTTAGAACAAAGATGCATTTTTAATGGTTAATTTAGCGATATATTTATGTAAGAACTTCATAGACGAGTTCTGTAAAAAATAATTGAAATAGCATGTTTTTTTTGGAGACATGAATTTTTCTTTTAGAAAATAACAAAAAAAAACCATACAATTTTTATGAAACTTGTAAATATTTTTTTTACAATCAAGGTTATGTTATATTTGCTGTCTAAATATGCATGTTTAGAAATACTTTTGTCGGGCATTAGGGGTTTCTTCTGCTTAAAATTTCTATGTGTATCCTCCCAAATACAATTGCCTGAAACATATTTCTGTAATGCAAACTAAAAAATAGCAAAACTGTGTGGATATGTTTTGCTGAATGAAAATCGTAATTCAAGTTGTAAGACTGCGGGGAATTTAATTTGTGCAATACTGAACAGTCTGTTTATGTGAATACTAATGTTAGAGATAGAAAGTTAAATAAAATGTTTTTAATGCTGAGTCAAGACAACACTCAAGTTCCCCTAAGAAGAGTTATAATTATTATTTTGAATACTTTTAGATTTATTAATGAATTTACTTTGGTACTAACCATAAAATAATTGTCTCTTTAACCATAAGTTTTTCTCATAAACCCTAAAGTAAATTTGAAATTTTCCAATTGCAGGTTTCGTTCAATGAATCGACGGTGGAAGAGCGACCAAAACGAGTCCTTGTGGAAGGCTTGCCTGGCTATGCCAAGTCGAACATTGCCTTCAAGTACGCCTACGACTGGGCTGTCAATCCAACCGGGTCTTATTTTGCCAATTATAGGTGGGAACAAAAATATTTTTTTGTGTTTTAAACTTTTCATGGCAACATCATCTGTCCCTTTTCCAAATTTGAATTACACCCAAAGTGGCATTACTTCCCTAATAAAGTGGTGCCCCAAAGTGGTTAGATCATTCACTTTGATAGCTGAGAAAAAAAAGAGTTTGATTACTTTTCAATCATTAAAGCTAGCAGCACTCCAAGCCAATCTATGTAAATAAAGTTAAGGGTTTAACTTAAAAAAAATAAAGTTTGTTTTATTTAGTAATTGAATCATTTTTCATTTCTGTTTGGTTTTCTCTATAAATAAAGAAACTTATATTTACATTGAATATTCTATTAATGTATTACACACTTGAATTATCCTTTTGGTCTTTGTAAATTTTAATAAATCTGGTGTGAATTAATGTAAAATGTTGAATGATTTTTTTTGTTTTTCCAGTTTGGTGTTTGTAGTGACATTGCGAGACTTCAAAGGGGGTTCGTTGTTCTCCCACATGTGCAAAGAAGTTTTGCCCAGACACATTTTAAGTAAAGAAGCAATGAACACACTTTGGCTGCACATCAAAAAAATTGAAGATAAGGTAACCTACCTACATTGTTTTCCGTCCCAATAATTTCAAACTATTTTCCTCTTGTGTTTTGATTTTAAGCTTGTGCCATGATTCATCTCATATTGCTAGTTATTGTTATTTATTAGTGATTTCATAGTTTTTATTTGCAAACCAACCATACTTCATACTTATAGAAAACGATAGACCTACTGAAATGAAAAGTGTAATAATAAGTGAAAATATAATTTCCTAAAACATTTGATCATTTTTTCACAAACTATCCTTGTTCAATGTTGCAGTATGGCTTTTAATATAGTTTTAATTTCAGGTGCTGTTTCTTTTGGATGGTTATGATGAACTCATTGATGAGGAGGCCGGAGATTTGCAAGAACTTGTTGAAGGCCAAATGTTCCCAAATGCCGGTGTCATAATTGTCTCGAGATTGTGTTGCAACAAAAACATTCCATCTCAACTTCACAGACGGTTCTACATTGCAGGCTTCTCACCTGACCAAATGGACATTTTTATTACCAGATATTTCAACACCTTCAACAAATCTGAAAGCGGAAGAGATGTTGTGTCATTGATTATGGGCCATAGAGAAAAGTACCGATATTTGATGACCTGTCCAATCATGTGCCTCGCATTAGCTATTTTGTATGAGGATCACGGAGGGAAACTGCCTTCGAGAGTTACCGATTTGTACATGTCCTTCATAAAGCACATGATTAGGAAAGTTCTGCTGAAGAGAGGAGAACCAATGTGCTACGATGTGCTTCCAGATAAATACTGTCGCCTACTTCAAGACTTTGGAAAATTGGCTTTAGAAGCTATCAAAAATAATACTCCATACTTCACAAGTCAAGATTTAAAATCAAAATGTTATAGTGGAACCGAATTTGTTGATATTGGTATTTTAATACAAATGTTATCAATGACAAAATTAAACAAAAAAGAGTATTTTACTCCTACACACGTTTCCATGTTGGAGTTTCTTGCCGCATATTATTTATCTGGCCTCATATCGGATTATTCGGCCATGCAAAATGAAATAGACAGCATAGCAGAGAAACTCGACATAGTTAGTCCGAACCCCAGGCAAAGTTCTGGCCAAATGGTATTGCGGTACCTTGTGGGACTTCTTGGTAGGAACGCCTACATAGTTTTTAACATTGTATCTCAAATGAACATTTCTCAGAGAGTTTTATTTCTGTTACTCAGGGAAAGTGGCACATATCAGATGAATGTTATTGAGGTAGGCATTGGATTTATTTTCTTTCGGTTAAAATATTGGTTTCTAATTTTGGTAAATATAATTTGTAACTAACCAATTTTTTGTGACATGACGTTTTTTTTATCATCTTCAGACGTGCAAGCACGTGTCTGGTCGAGACCACGTGTTGATTCAGACCAATTCTCCTGAGCTGGACGATTGGGGCCGGTTGCTGTTCTCGCCAGATTGCATGCTTGAGAGCATTGAAGTCCTGCTTGACTTTGATGGGTCCTGTAGAGACCAACACGAGTCCTTCTTCACTTCAATGTCCTTTAATGAAAGTGTCAAATCCGTCAAATTGACCTGCGTTGTCGGAGGAGATTTCGGAGAACCCGAGGTAGGTTCTTTAGTAATGTTTTTGTATTCTTGAATCTTTTTTTATAATTACATTTTATTATCAAACGTGAGTATACAAAATGCTATATTACTTAACAAAAGTAATTTATTGCATTTGAATTAAATTAAGGATTTTAGCCAAAAAGTTAAGTTTTAGTCTTCAAAATTTTGATCAAAAAAGTTACATTTTTGTTTGTAGAGATACAACAAAGTTCTATTTAACAAAAGTTATTTGTTATACTATTTTTTCTGATAAATATATACAGAGATTTTAGACAATAATGTTTATTTACTTAATTAGAAATAGTCAATCATTTATGGTAGGTTTGATACCTTGTCCACAAAAGATAATTTGATCCATCTTTAGCAAAGTCTTTGTCGGGAATTGCAGGTGACGAGGCTCGTCTCTTACGTAAGAGCCGTCATCACCAAAAGAAGGTTGGAGTCATTTGAGATTTTGGTCACGTCTCTGGAAGAATCTCAGGCAGAAATACTCAGTCCGGTTGTTGACATGATTTGTGATACATTGCCCGACCTTGCCACATCCCTCAACAAATTGGTCATTGCCTTAGAGTTGGAATCACATCAGGTAACTAAAATTGTTTTTTATTTAATTGCTACACTGCATTAATTATAGTGGCCGAGCAGGTATGAAGACTGACTGAAGATTAAAGCTGCATAATCAAATCTTGTTGTTATCAATTCGAGTCATGCAATCAATTGGGATTTTGAACATGACTGTATTCCTTTAAAATCTCGTATGCTAAGCTTACCCCTGCTTGGAAGATGCGCCATATGTCACATCTGCTTAGGGTGGTGTATAGGTGGATATTCGCCATTATGCTCAGCCAGTTTAATTGCTATTTGTTTGTATATGGTTTCATTAGAATAAACAAATATTCAAAATCATACAAATATACCTCAAAATGGTAAAATTTATCATTTAGTAGGAACTGAGGCAGTGTTGATGATATTGTATCTATTTTTATCACATCAAGGCATTTGCTGCGATCCCCCAAGCAACTTTCTCACTATTTCTCTTTTATTGCTACTTTCTCCTGATATTCAATATCTTATTACTTTCTTTTTTTAAATTTTATAACCTTCTTTATATCAGCAATAGTGTTTTGCAAAGTAACTGCTGGTGTGTAATTCAAAAACTGTAACCAACTAGTTCAATTTTATGTTGTAGTTAATTAAACAAGACTTGATAAAGTTAATTGAATCAAAACGTTTGCAGGTTATCAAGCTGTGCGAAATATTGCACCACGCCCCTCATGTGCAAGTCCTCCATTTACCTCACTTGGCCTGCGGCCTCGATGGTCTGAAGGCCGTTGGTTCTCTGATCACGAACCAACCAATCGCGGTCCTCAACCTCGCTGGATCACTCAGCTCCGGCACTCCCGTAAGTTCTTTGTTGCAAGAGTGACGTTGTCTTTTGCGTGCAGCAAAATATTCAAGTTTTTTAGGTTGCACTAAATGTGTTAAAAAAAAGTTCAAGTACAAACCAAATTTAAAATTATTTTTCAACTATTTGATGTATAAAAATATCCAAAAATCTTTATCTTTATCTTTAATTAGTGATTTTATTGAATACTATACAAGCTATATATTTTTGTATTTCCACGAGTTTGAATCTATTTTATTTTTATCAAGCGTTCCGTTAGGAAAAAACTCTATATAGGCTTTAATTTTCCGTCGTCGTCGTCGTCGTCTGCACATGGAAATCATTTAGTGTTAAACAACTTTATTTTAAGAGTTACAGAGAACTTCCATAAACAAAAGTTGTTTGTCTTAACTT
>JARUHE010319720.1:0-11512 GCA_031471125.1 Archaeomysis grebnitzkii | reverse complement strand
TTTGTTTTTCTTACCTCTTCATTCTCTTTTCTTTCTCTTTTCTTTTGTCTTTCTCTTTTCTTTTGTCTTTCTCTTTTCTTTTGTCTTTCTCTTTTCTTTTGTCTTTCTCACCTCTTCATTATCTTTTCTTTTTTCTTCCTCACCTCTTCATTCTCTTTTCTTTTGTCTTGCTCACCTCTTCATTCTCTTTTCTTTTGTCTTTCTCACCTCTTCATTCATTTTTCTTTTGTCTTTCTCTTTTCTTTTGTTTTTCTTACCTCTTCATTCTCTTTTCTTTCTCTTTTCTTTTGTCTTTCTCTTTTCTTTTGTCTTTCTCTTTTCTTTTGTCTTTCTCATATCTTCATTATCTTTTCTTTTGCATCTCTTCATTCTCTTTTCTTTTGTCTTTCTCACCTCTTCATTCTCTTTTCTTTTGTCTTTTTTTTTCTTTTGTCTTTCTCACCTCTTCATTCTCTTTTCTTTTGTCTTTCACTTTATTTTGTCTTTCTCACCTCTTCATTCTCTTTTCTTTTGTCTTTCTCTTTTATTTTGTCTTTCTCACTTCTTCATCCTCTTTTCTTTTGGCTTTCTCTTTTATTTTGTCTTTCTCACCTCTTCATTCTCTTTTCATTTGTCTTTCTCACCTCTACATTATATTTTATTTTGTCTTTCTCCCCTCTTCATTCTCTTTTCTTTTGTCTTTCTCACCTCTTCATTCTCTTTTCTTTTGTCTTACTCACCTTTTCATTCTCTTTTCTTTTGTCTTTCTCCCCTCTTCATTCTCTTTTCTTTTGTCTTTCTCACCTCTTCATTCTCTTTTCTTTTGTCTTTCTCACCTTTTCATTCTCTTTTCTTTTGTCTTTCTCCCCTCTTCATTCTCTTTTCTTTTGACTTTCTCCTCTCTTCGTTCTCTTTCCTTTTTTCTTTCTTTCCCCTCCATGTTTGTGTCGAAGCCAGGTCCGTCCGCACACGTCAGCATGCGAAGACGTGTGTTGTGTTGTGTGTGTGGTGCTGGCTCAGCGGGCAGTTTAGAGTGGTGTGGGTGTTGGGGTTATTTTGCTTAAGTATTCTTGGAGTTGAGGTGATTTATTTGATCTGAGCTGTGCCAGTGTTTTCTGCGTGTTGTGGAGGAGTCATTGTTCTATTTCGTTTATTTCTGGTGCTGGGGTATTGAGAATTTTGTTAGGTTGTCTGTTGTTTGTGTAGTTTGTTACTGTGTGTGTGTATATAAGTTTCTTGTGTTGTTTTATTGTTTTATGTGAGGTGTTATCTGGGGTGGTGTCCATGTTTGATGTGCAGTTATTGTTATTGTGGAATATAGTTTGTTTCATGCATCTGGGAGGTGTTGGTTGGTGTGAGTGAGTGGAGGGGTGGTCTGGGTGTTGGGCTGTTTGTCGTAGTTGTGAAGCATGTAGTTGTAGGTATGCTTTTATGGGGAGGATTTTTGCTTCATCATGGAGATGTTGTGTGTTTGTGTCAAGTGTACATCCTGTGGCTGTTCTTATTGCAGTGTTCTGGATAGTTGGCAGTTTTTTTATGTTTGTGGTGGATGTGATTGGTGACCAGATAGTCTTTGTGTACTCTATGATGGGTCGTGTTATTGTTTTGTATGTGGTGAGAAAAGTTTAATTTGTCTTTCCCCAGTGTGTGGTAGTTAGGGCCTTCAGCATGTTTATGGTGGGTTTGGTTTTGGTGATGGTATTTTATATGTATTTGGTGTAGGTAAGTTTAGGATCGAATGTTA
The DNA here is from genome assembly GCA_031471125.1 of Archaeomysis grebnitzkii. Taxonomy (NCBI): domain Eukaryota; kingdom Metazoa; phylum Arthropoda; class Malacostraca; order Mysida; family Mysidae; genus Archaeomysis; species Archaeomysis grebnitzkii. The sequence goes on along the minus strand of JARUHE010319720.1, from coordinate 9,789 downwards.
GGCCAATGTTGCGGCATGCACGCTATGAAAATGCCGGGCAAGTCGCTCGCAAATCGCAAAATCAAAACCTTGCCCCCCTCCTGGGAGGGCCCAAGACCGTAGCTTTTTCCCCTCCGTTCTCTTTTCTTTCTTCTCTCTTCATTTTATTTTTTTCATTTCTTCCCTCTTATTCTCTTTTCTTTCTTCCCTCTTCATTCTCTTTTCTTTTTTCTTTCTTACGTCTTCATTCCCTTTTCTTTTTTCCCCTCTTCATTCTCTTTTCTTTTTCTTTCTTCCCTCTTCATCATCTTTTCTTTTTTACTTTCTTCCGTCTTCATTCTCTTCTCTTTTTTTCCATCTTCATTTTTTTCTTTTTTCTTTCTTCCCTCTTCATCATCTTTTATTTTTTACTTTCTTCCGTCTTCATTCTCTTCTCTTTTTTCCACTCTTCATTCTCTTTCTTTTTGCTTTCTTCCCTCTTCATTCCAATTTCTTTTTTCGTCCCTCTTCATTCTTTTTCTTTTCTTCACTCTTCATTTTATTTTATTTTTTCTTTCTTCCGTCTTCATTCTCTTCTCTTTTTTCCCTCTTCACTCCCTTTTTTCCCTCTTCAATTTATTTTTTCTTTCTTCCTTCTTTTTCTCTTTTCTTTCTTTTTTCTCCGTCTTCATTCTCTTTTATTTTTCCCTTCTCCATTTTCTTTTTCTTTCCTCCGTCTTATTCTCTTTTCTTTCCTCTGTTTTCATTCTCTTTTCTTTTTCCCCTCTGCATTCTCTTTTCTTTTTTTCTTCTTTCTTCATTCTCTTTTCTTTTTCTATTCTGCACTCTGCACTCTTCATTCTCTTTTTTTTCTTTCTTCCCTCCTCATCATCTTTTCTTTTTTACTTTCTTCCGTCTTCATTCCATTTTCTTTCTTCCCCTTCATTCTCTTCTTTTTTTTCTTTCTTCCGTCTTCATTCTATTCTCTTTTTTCCCCTCTTCATTTCCTTTTATTTTTTCCCTCTTCATCATATTTCTTTTCTTTTTTCCTCCGCTTTCATTCTCTTTTCTTTTTCCCCTCTGCATTCTCTTTTTTTCTTCTCTCTTCATTCTCTTTTTTTTCGTCGCTTTTCATTCTCTTTTTCTTCTTTCTTCTACCTTCCTTCTCTTTTCATTTGTCTTTCTTCCCTCTTCATCCTATTTTATTTTGTCTGTCTGCCCTTTATATTCTTTTTTCTTTTTTCTTCTCTCTTCATTCTCTTTTCTTTTTTCTTTCTTCCCTCTTGATTTTATTTATTTTTTCTTTCTTCCTTCTTCATTCTCTTTCTTTTCTCTTCCTCCAATCTTCATTCTATTTTGTTTTCACCCTTCTTTATTCTCTATTCGGTTTTCTTTCTTCTCCCGTCATTCTCTTTTCGTTTCTCTTTCTTCCGTCTTTATTCTCTTCTCTTTTTTCCCATCTTCATTTTCTTTCTTTTTTCTTTCTTCCCTCTTCATCATCTTTTATTTTTTACTTTCTTCCGTTTTCATTCTCTTCTCTTTTTTCCACTCTTCATTCTCTTTATTTTTGCTTTCTTGCCTCTTCATTCCATTTTCTTTTTTCGTCCCTCTTCATTCTTTTTCTTTTCTTCACTCTTCATTTTCTTTTCTTTTTTCTTTCTTCCGTCTTCATTCTCTTCTCTTTTTCCCCCTCTTCATTCCCTTTTTTTCCCTCTTAAATTTATTTTTTCTTTCTTCCCTCTTATTCTCTTTTCTTTCTTTTTTTCTCTGTCTTCATTCTCTTTTATTTTTCCCTTCTGCATTCTCTTTTTCTTTCTTCCGTCTTATTCTCCTTTCTTCCCTCTTCATTCTCTTTTCTTTTTTCTTTCTTCCTCCGTCATTTTGTTTTCTTTTGTCTTTCTTCCCTTTTCATTCTATTTTCTTTTGTCTGTCTGCCCTTTATATTCTTTTTTTTCTTCCCTCTTCCTTCTCTTTTCTTTTTTATTTTTTCCTCCGTCATTTTCTTTTCTTTTGTCTTTCTTTCTCTGTTTCCTACGGGTTTTTTCATATCATAAATTGTTTTTATTTCTCTCTTTTGTATCTCTCTCCTTTCTTTTTATTGTCCTCTCTATATTTCTCTACTCTTACTTTTTTTTTATTTCTTTCTCTAGTTTTCTCTTTTCATTTTTTTTTTATTTTTCTCCTTTTTCTTATCATCCTGTTTTTACTTCATTGTTCTCATTCTTTCTCCTTTCTTTTCTTTACTTTCTTCTGTTTTCTTCTTTTTTATATTTGTTTTTCTTTTTATCATCCAACTCTTACTTCATTTTTCTTTTCTTGTTTCCCTTCTTCTCTTTACTTTCTTCTTTTTCTTTCTCTTTTTTATCTTTCTCGATGCCTTCTATCTTCTATCTCTCTCTCTCTCTCTCTCTCTCTTTCTCGCTTTCCTTTATTTTATAACTTTCACCTTTACTAAATGGCATTTTACTAAATTATGTTTTACTAAATGATATTTCACTTATTGATATTTTACTAATTTATATTTTACTAAATAATATTTTACTAAACAATATTTTACTAATTAATATTTTACTAATTGGTATTTTACTAAACAATATTTTACTAAATGATATTTTACTAATTGATGTTTTACTAATTGATATTATACTAAACAATATTTTACTAAACAATATTTTACTAAATGATATTTTACTAATTGATATTTTACTAATTGATATTTTACTAAACATTATTTTACTAAACAATATTTTACTAAATGATATTTTACTAATTGATACTTTACTAATTGATATTTTACTAAATTATATTTTACTACTTGGTACTTTACTAATTGATATTTTACTAAATAATATTTTACTAATTGATATTTTATTAATTTATATTTTACTAATTGATATTTTACTAATTGATAACTTATTACACGTTTTTATCAAATAACAAATTATAATTTCAAATGGATACGTTTAGATTATTTATATTTATTCCTTTATAATACCTCGTTTTGTTTTACTAATTGATATTTTACGAAATGATATTTTACTAAATTAGTGTTTAACTAATTGATAACTTATTATACGTTTTTATCAAATAACAAAATATAATTTCAAATGAATACGTTTAGATTATTTATATTTATTCTTATATAATACCTCGGGTTTTTTTAATTTGATGTTTTTATTATGAGTTTTATAAAATGGTTGAGTGGGACATTGCATGAACTGGTTTTCCCAAACTGAAGGTCATAAGTACAAACATTCCTATAACTGTTTGTTTTATTTTTTTTAAAGTTTTTTGTTATTGTTATAAAAAACAAAGCAATAATAACTATCTAAATATGTACTTCCTTGCACTTTTATTGTTCTACTTACTTCACTTTATTGTTTAATGTTTATCTTATAGGTTTAATTTAACATTTGTTTGAATAGATTTTCACCACAAGTATAAAACATGTTGATGATAATTAGTGCGAATGTTTTTGTTTTTGTTGTTATTGTAATAATCATAAATTAATTTGATGTTAAACATAAATGAGTTTCAAAAATGAAAATATTTTCAGGTCTAAAGATGGATCGAAGGCCTTAATGTTTTGTGAAAACAGCACATGGACGGAAGTGTCATCTACGTTTGAGTGAGATTTATTTGTCATTTTAGAAATATGAAAAAAAATATTTTCTTATAAACAACCATTTTAATTCTTATTTTTATTTACAAACAAACGTTTATTCTACACAGAATTTTATGTTTATTTCAATCCAATGACTCAGGAAATGGTTGTGATTCACATTGACTAAAAACTCATCACCATGGCGACCCACCAACAACCAAGCGGAAAAATGGTCCAACATTTCAAGGACAATTATAATTCATTGAAATAAAAAAAGTTTCTTTATTTTGATTCTTATTTTAACTAAATTTGAAGTCAATACAAACAACCCTGTGAGGTCTGCCAATTAATGGCTTCCTTATTAATAATTAATTATTATTAATAATGAACTATTAATAATTAATTATTAATAATTAATTATTAATAATTAATTATTAATAATTAATTATGAATAATTAATTATTAATAATTAATTATTAATAATTAATTATTCATAATTAATTATTAATAATTAATTATTAATAATTAATTATTAATAATTAATTATTAATAGTTCATTATTAATAATAATTAATTATTAATAAGGAAGCCATTAATTGGCAGACCTCACAGGGTTGTTTGTATTGACTTCAAATTTAGTTAAAATAAGAATCAAAATAAAGAAACTTTTTTTATTTCAATGAATTATAATTGTCCTTGAAATGTTGGACCATTTTTCCGCTTGGTTGTTGGTGGGTCGCCATGGTGATGAGTTTTTAGTCAATGTGAATCACAACCATTTCCTGAGTCATTGGATTGAAATAAACATAAAATTCTGTGTAGAATAAACGTTTGTTTGTAAATAAAAATAAGAATTAAAATGGTTGTTTATAAGAAAATATTTTTTTTCATATTTCTAAAATGACAAATAAATCTCACTCAAACGTAGATGACACTTCCGTCCATGTGCTGTTTTCACAAAACATTAAGGCCTTCGATCCATCTTTAGACCTGAAAATATTTTCATTTTTGAAACTCATTTATGTTTAACATCAAATTAATTTATGATTATTACAATAACAACAAAAACAAAAACATTCGCACTAATTATCATCAACATGTTTTATACTTGTGGTGAAAATCTATTCAAACAAATGTTAAATTAAACCTATAAGATAAACATTAAACAATAAAGTGAAGTAAGTAGAACAATAAAAGTGCAAGGAAGTACATATTTAGATAGTTATTATTGCTTTGTTTTTTATAACAATAACAAAAAACTTTAAAAAAAATAAAACAAACAGTTATAGGAATGTTTGTACTTATGACCTTCAGTTTGGGAAAACCAGTTCATGCAATGTCCCACTCAACCATTTTATAAAACTCATAATAAAAACATCAAATTAAAAAAACCCGAGGTATTATATAAGAATAAATATAAATAATCTAAACGTATTCATTTGAAATTATATTTTGTTATTTGATAAAAACGTATAATAAGTTATCAATTAGTTAAACACTAATTTAGTAAAATATCATTTCGTAAAATATCAATTAGTAAAACAAAACGAGGTATTATAAAGGAATAAATATAAATAATCTAAACGTATCCATTTGAAATTATAATTTGTTATTTGATAAAAACGTGTAATAAGTTATCAATTAGTAAAATATCAATTAGTAAAATATAAATTAATAAAATATCAATTAGTAAAATATTATTTAGTAAAATATCAATTAGTAAAGTACCAAGTAGTAAAATATAATTTAGTAAAATATCAATTAGTAAAGTATCAATTAGTAAAATATCATTTAGTAAAATATTGTTTAGTAAAATAATGTTTAGTAAAATATCAATTAGTAAAATATCAATTAGTAAAATATCATTTAGTAAAATATTGTTTAGTAAAATATTGTTTAGTATAATATCAATTAGTAAAACATCAATTAGTAAAATATCATTTAGTAAAATATTGTTTAGTAAAATACCAATTAGTAAAATATTAATTAGTAAAATATTGTTTAGTAAAATATTATTTAGTAAAATATAAATTAGTAAAATATCAATAAGTGAAATATCATTTAGTAAAACATAATTTAGTAAAATGCCATTTAGTAAAGGTGAAAGTTATAAAATAAAGGAAAGCGAGAAAGAGAGAGAGAGAGAGAGAGAGAGATAGAAGATAGAAGGCATCGAGAAAGATAAAAAAGAGAAAGAAAAAGAAGAAAGTAAAGAGAAGAAGGGAAACAAGAAAAGAAAAATGAAGTAAGAGTTGGATGATAAAAAGAAAAACAAATATAAAAAAGAAGAAAACAGAAGAAAGTAAAGAAAAGAAAGGAGAAAGAATGAGAACAATGAAGTAAAAACAGGATGATAAGAAAAAGGAGAAAAATAAAAAAAAAATGAAAAGAGAAAACTAGAGAAAGAAATAAAAAAAAAGTAAGAGTAGAGAAATATAGAGAGGACAATAAAAAGAAAGGAGAGAGATACAAAAGAGAGAAATAAAAACAATTTATGATATGAAAAAACCCGTAGGAAACAGAGAAAGAAAGACAAAAGAAAAGAAAATGACGGAGGAAAAAATAAAAAAGAAAAGAGAAGGAAGAGGGAAGAAAAAAAAGAATATAAAGGGCAGACAGACAAAAGAAAATAGAATGAAAAGGGAAGAAAGACAAAAGAAAACAAAATGACGGAGGAAGAAAGAAAAAAGAAAAGAGAATGAAGAGGGAAGAAAGGAGAATAAGACGGAAGAAAGAAAAAGAGAATGCAGAAGGGAAAAATAAAAGAGAATGAAGACAGAGAAAAAAAGAAAGAAAAGAGAATAAGAGGGAAGAAAGAAAAAATAAATTTAAGAGGGAAAAAAAGGGAATGAAGAGGGGGAAAAAGAGAAGAGAATGAAGACGGAAGAAAGAAAAAAGAAAAGAAAATGAAGAGTGAAGAAAAGAAAAAGAATGAAGAGGGACGAAAAAAGAAAATGGAATGAAGAGGCAAGAAAGCAAAAATAAAGAGAATGAAGAGTGGAAAAAAGAGAAGAGAATGAAAACGGAAGAAAGTAAAAAATAAAAGATGATGAAGAGGGAAGAAAGAAAAAAGAAAGAAAATGAAGATGGGAAAAAAGAGAAGAGAATAAAGACGGAAGAAAGAGAAACGAAAAGAGAATGACGGGAGAAGAAAGAAAACCGAATAGAGAATAAAGAAGGGTGAAAACAAAATAGAATGAAGATTGGAGGAAGAGAAAAGAAAGAGAATGAAGAAGGAAGAAAGAAAAAATAAATAAAATCAAGAGGGAAGAAAGAAAAAAGAAAAGAGAATGAAGAGAGAAGAAAAAAGAAAAAAGAATATAAAGGGCAGACAGACAAAATAAAATAGGATGAAGAGGGAAGAAAGACAAATGAAAAGAGAAGGAAGGTAGAAGAAAGAAGAAAAAGAGAATGAAAAGCGACGAAAAAAAAGAGAATGAAGAGAGAAGAAAAAAAGAGAATGCAGAGGGGAAAAAGAAAAGAGAATGAAAGCGGAGGAAAAAAGAAAAGAAATATGATGAAGAGGGAAAAAATAAAAGGAAATGAAGAGGGGAAAAAAGAGAATAGAATGAAGACGGAAGAAAGAAAAAAAAGAAGAGAATGAAGGGGAAGAAAGAAAATGGAATGAAGACGGAAGAAAGTAAAAAAGAAAAGATGATGAGGAGGGAAGAAAGAAAAAAAAGAGAATGAAGAGTGCAGAGTGCAGAATAGAAAAAGAAAAGAGAATGAAGAAAGAAGAAAAAAAGAAAAGAGAATGCAGAGGGGAAAAAGAAAAGAGAATGAAAACAGAGGAAAGAAAAGAGAATAAGACGGAGGAAAGAAAAAGAAAATGGAGAAGGGAAAAATAAAAGAGAATGAAGACGGAGAAAAAAGAAAGAAAAGAGAAAAAGAAGGAAGAAAGAAAAAATAAATTGAAGAGGGAAAAAAGGGAGTGAAGAGGGAAAAAAGAGAAGAGAATGAAGACGGAAGAAAGAAAAAATAAAATAAAATGAAGAGTGAAGAAAAGAAAAAGAATGAAGAGGGACGAAAAAAGAAATTGGAATGAAGAGGGAAGAAAGCAAAAAGAAAGAGAATGAAGAGTGGAAAAAAGAGAAGAGAATGAAGACGGAAGAAAGTAAAAAATAAAAGATGATGAAGAGGGAAGAAAGAAAAAAGAAAAAAATGAAGATGGAAAAAAAGAGAAGAGAATGAAGACGGAAGAAAGTAAAAAAGAAAAGATGATGAAGAGGGAAGAAAGAAAAAGAAAAGAGAATGAAGAGGGGAAAAAAGAAAAGGGAATGAAGACGTAAGAAAGAAAAAAGAAAAGAGAATGAAGAGGGAAGAAAGAAAAGAGAATAAGAGGGAAGAAATGAAAAAAATAAAATGAAGAGAGAAGAAAGAAAAGAGAACGGAGGGGAAAAAGCTACGGTCTTGGGCCCTCCCAGGAGGGGGGCAAGGTTTTGATTTTGCGATTTGCGAGCGACTTGCCCGGCATTTTCATAGCGTGCATGCCGCAACATTGGCCTAACATTCGATCCTAAACTTACCTACACCAAATACATATAAAATACCATCACCAAAACCAAACCCACCATAAACATGCTGAAGGCCCTAACTACCACACACTGGGGAAAGACAAATTAAACTTTTCTCACCACATACAAAACAATAACACGACCCATCATAGAGTACACAAAGACTATCTGGTCACCAATCACATCCACCACAAACATAAAAAAACTGCCAACTATCCAGAACACTGCAATAAGAACAGCCACAGGATGTACACTTGACACAAACACACAACATCTCCATGATGAAGCAAAAATCCTCCCCATAAAAGCATACCTACAACTACATGCTTCACAACTACGACAAACAGCCCAACACCCAGACCACCCCTCCACTCACTCACACCAACCAACACCTCCCAGATGCATGAAACAAACTATATTCCACAATAACAATAACTGCACATCAAACATGGACACCACCCCAGATAACACCTCACATAAAACAATAAAACAACACAAGAAACTTATATACACACACACAGTAACAAACTACACAAACAACAGACAACCTAACAAAATTCTCAATACCCCAGCACCAGAAATAAACGAAATAGAACAATGACTCCTCCACAACACGCAGAAAACACTGGCACAGCTCAGATCAAATAAATCACCTCAACTCCAAGAATACTTAAGCAAAATAACCCCAACACCCACACCACTCTAAACTGCCCGCTGAGCCAGCACCACACACACAACACAACACACGTCTTCGCATGCTGACGTGTGCGGACGGACCTGGCTTCGACACAAACATGGAGGGGAAAGAAAGAAAAAAGGAAAGAGAACGAAGAGAGGAGAAAGTCAAAAGAAAAGAGAATGAAGAGGGGAGAAAGACAAAAGAAAAGAGAATGAAAAGGTGAGAAAGACAAAAGAAAAGAGAATGAAGAGGTGAGAAAGACAAAAGAAAAGAGAATGAAGAGGGGAGAAAGACAAAAGAAAAGAGAATGAAAAGGTGAGTAAGACAAAAGAAAAGAGAATGAAGAGGTGAGAAAGACAAAAGAAAAGAGAATGAAGAGGGGAGAAAGACAAAATAAAATATAATGTAGAGGTGAGAAAGACAAATGAAAAGAGAATGAAGAGGTGAGAAAGACAAAATAAAAGAGAAAGCCAAAAGAAAAGAGGATGAAGAAGTGAGAAAGACAAAATAAAAGAGAAAGACAAAAGAAAAGAGAATGAAGAGGTGAGAAAGACAAAATAAAGTGAAAGACAAAAGAAAAGAGAATGAAGAGGTGAGAAAGACAAAAGAAAAAAAAAGACAAAAGAAAAGAGAATGAAGAGGTGAGAAAGACAAAAGAAAAGAGAATGAAGAGATGCAAAAGAAAAGATAATGAAGATATGAGAAAGACAAAAGAAAAGAGAAAGACAAAAGAAAAGAGAAAGACAAAAGAAAAGAGAAAGAAAAGAGAATGAAGAGGTAAGAAAAACAAAAGAAAAGAGAAAGACAAAAGAAAAATGAATGAAGAGGTGAGAAAGACAAAAGAAAAGAGAATGAAGAGGTGAGCAAGACAAAAGAAAAGAGAATGAAGAGGTGAGGAAGAAAAAAGAAAAGATAATGAAGAGGTGAGAAAGACAAAAGAAAAGAGAAAGACAAAAGAAAAGAGAAAGACAAAAGAAAAGAGAAAGACAAAAGAAAAGAGAAAGAAAAGAGAATGAAGAGGTAAGAAAAACAAA
>JARUHE010319709.1:0-11513 GCA_031471125.1 Archaeomysis grebnitzkii | reverse complement strand
TGTTCCTCAAATGACATCCGATGTTCCTCAAATAACTGCAACGGCTGTTATCCTTTATGTGCTTAGCAAAGTGAACGGACAAATCAATTTTGATTGCTACCCAAATATAGATCATGCATTTTACTAATATTTCCCACTTAACTCCACTTTGTATCTCTTTTCTTTATATTTTATTTTAACATTTTGATTGTAAAAATCCTTAACAATCCGATAATACCCTAATCCACCCTATATATATATATATATGTGTGTGTGTGTGTATGAATATTCGTTATTCTGTATTTAATGTTTACAATTAGTTAAAAAGTGTTTTTATTATAGCTTTGAATGAGTAAAAAATTTGAGAACTAAAGCTATTGGATATGCAAGAAATTCTGTTTTTCGAACTGTAGCACGACTAAAAGCTGGAGAAGGGATTGAACGAAAGCCTCACAGGCCAAGAATTTATCTTAAAAACACTCTTCGCTTTCTAGTAAGCTTGAAACGCTCCATCAAAGCTGATCCTTGGCAAAAAGTAGAAATGTTAGCAAGATGACGATCTCACAAAAGCTGTCAGACTCAACCTCAACATGAAATTCTATTCTAGAAGACGCCGGCACATAATAACAACCCGTTCACAAACCATTAGGAAAGAAAGATGCCCTTTGTTATTGAACCATGTGAAGAGTTCGCTTATTCGTTGACAAGAAGAATTTTGTGGTTGATGAGGTCGCAAACCGAAGAAAATCAAGAATAATTGCTTTGAATCCATCAGAAGTTCCTCCTGTTATGCAGAGTATAAGTCTAGCATCCATCATGGTGCTTGCAGGTGTTGCAAGTGATGGTAAGATCTTGCCTGCTCACTTCATTGTAGCAGGTTTAAAAATCAACACTGCTAAGTACATGAAGATTCTGGAGTCAGTCGTGTTACCCTGGATTGAAAATAATTACGATCCGAAACAAGCCATGTTTGTTCAGGATTCTGCGCCTGCTCATGAGGCTAAAACTGTGTAAACCTTCCTGTAGGAAAATTGACACTGCTTGTACCCAAAGATGTTTGGCCTTCAAGCTCTCCAGATCTGAATCCGTGCGAGTATTAGCTATGGAGCGAAGTTAAGAAAGTTTCTAATAATAAATCACAGAACACTGTTCATTCCCTGAAGTCATTCACTAAACGAGAATTTCGATCACTTGAGGGAGACATATAGATAGAGCCTGTGAGACGTTCAGGAAGCGTATTCAGCGCGACATCGACACCGAGGGCTCACACACAGAGTAAATTGTTGTTCATACATCAAAGAATAAATTAATTCCAAATAACTTTTGGTTTTATTGTTATTACTCATCTACAAACAGTTCTAAATATTGCTTCGATTAGTCCAAATTTACCGTTTACACTCTGTATACGTATCATTATCTTTACTTCCTTGTTGATTAGTATGCTGTACATAAATATGTATAAAAAACAATTTAAAAAATATTGTTTGGGCGATTTTTATAAATGCTTACAGTTAAATATATTGAAGCTTCTTTAAAACACCAATTATCATTTGGATTGTCAGAAATTAGGCATAATTATAGTTAAAATCCAATGATAAATGAGGATAAGTATCCATGGTAAAAACCACAGACATAATCATTTGAAGTTATAGATAACGCAAAGATAAATCTGGATAACCCCAGATAATAGATAAATCAGGATAACCCCAGATATTAGATAAATCTGGATAACCCCAGATAATAGATAAATCTGGATAACCGCAGATAATCAGATATGATCCAATGATACATTCCAACTTCTGTCTTCGCAACAACTACAAATTGATTTTAAAAAATGTCAACAGAATTAGCATGAAATATGAAACTACAATTATATAATATTTTACAGGAGGTGAGACGTTACTTGCAAAATTGAAAAAGTATCAGCCTGCCATTGCTGTATTCAATGGTAAAGGAATTTATGAAGTATTCTCAGGGAAGAAAAATATCATGTTTGGCAAGCAACCTGAAAAAATAGAGGGAACAAATACCGTAAGTAAATTATGTTAATGTTGTTAGATATTTTCCTAATTAAATTTTTGACTCTTATGACTCTTTACCTCAACTTTCTTAAAGAAAAGAACTATAAACTATTGTATTATTGAAAAAATGATAAACTATTGTACTATTTAAAAATTATAAACTATTGTATTATTTAAAAAATTATACATCACTACAGCTAGTGAGGCAAATATTAGTCTAAATAAATTGTAATAAAAAAGCAATAACTAATTTAAGAAGTGTTCTCGACTGCATTTTTTCTTGGTTCAAATTAAAATCGTTTCCTATTGCGTCAATGTGATCTAAATCACTAAAAATTTGATTCAAATCAAGAAAAAGTTCGGTCGAGACGACGACTATAGGTTATCAAAATGCAAAACAAATATGAATGTCATGGGAAAAAGGAAATATAAATTATCTTAAGAGTTCTATTGAGACTAGAGTAAGAATACTAATCGTTAACCACGTGTTATATGTCGACCCCTTTATATAAAAAAACACATTATTTACTAATTATTTAATATTTTCAGCTAATAATTACCCTACATTAGCATTACACCTTTATGATTCTTGGTACCAAAGGACATTTAAATCAGCAAACTAATAATTGAGATATGATCAGCTCAATTACATCGGTTGACTTTAAACCTTTGTGCTTAAAGGGTCGATTATTAGTAGTCTTACCCTAGCTCATGCCTTCTCACGTTTATGTTAATTAGCTGAGGTTTAATCTTAGTGGTTCGTATGTGATGAATACCCTCTGAGTCCAGCGCCGGGCATAGGCCCGTTTATTTATATATTCATTCAGGCATGTTTTCCCACGAAGAAAAAAAGAAATTACAAAACTTATCATGATGAGCAGGAGGGGTTTGATAGCTAGCTATCCAACCTTATATTAGCCAAGAGTTTTATTAGGTTTTATCATCACTTGTAATTGTATTCAATTCTTTTTTTGGAAGTGATAAACATTTCAAGTTTTTCATTTTTCTAATTCTATGTAAATCAAAATGACCGGTTTGATTGTTTTATACTTGATAATACAAACTACTTGTCATATATATATATAAATATATATAATTCTTTCAACAATAGAGATTATATTGAGTACACCAAACTAGACTAGGATTTTAACTCCAATCAGACCTTAATATAACTATATTTACAGTCTAGAAAACACCCCATCCTGTCCTGTCCCAATTTTTCCTAGTAGAAGAAACCCTGTTCAATTATTCCTTTTTGTACATCTGGAGGCCACTGAAGGTATCTTGGCTCCAATGGTTTTACCCTGAATGGAGCGAATAATAAACAACCACAAGCCTATCACAAACTTCAAGTTATAGACTTGGTTGAAGCTCCTTCATCGTATATTCATTTGATACCATAAAACTCATAGAACAATTTTAAACTAACGTTTTTGTAGAAAATAAAAGATGATTCTTACGATTTGTTTCCACAGCACATTTGGGTGATGCCGAACTCTTCAGCAAGGTGTGCACAGCTGCCTCGCGCATTAGACAAGGTTCCGTTCTACTCGGCCCTGAAGAAGTTCCGAGATTATTTGAAGGGCGACATCAAGGAGCTGGACGAGAGCGAGATCGTCTTCTCCAGCGTGAAGCTGTCGAACGTGACGGAGTTCAAGGAGAACGACGAGACGATCGCGGCTCTGAACGGCGTGAACGGCGACGTGGTCGAGACGATCGAGTCTGACGAGGAGGTCGAAGCGACTTCCAAATATTTTGCTCCGTCGTGACTTTGGTGAACCTTGAAATGCAGCTTTGTGGTGCTTTAAAGACAGTTAATATGTCTGCCTGAATTATTCTTATATTTAGATATATTTACATGAATAACTCGTACCCAAATATTATTTATTTCTATTGTACTGTGCATATGTAGAGCTACAAATGTAGTGAAAATAGGTATGTAAGGTAAAAAGTAAATAACTTGTGGTAGAAATTAAGTTACATTGCACATGGAATTCAAAATGTTTTTGCTTGTTTACTTAGGATATAAAAACATGATATGCAAAATTTAATTTATTGCTTAAATATTCCATGTCAAACTGTAACTTTATGTATAGAACTAAAGTTTCATAGTGTCAAATAAGAAAATTAGTTTTAGTTCTAACAGATATAATTAGTTGAGAATATTTAAGGTAACTAAACCGTAGAACCTATTTTTGCTTTGCTTATAGTTAAAGCTTCTAAGATCAATGTAATGTAACTAAACTTGGAAAGTTCATTTGCACGTAGTTTCATGTTAAAAATTATGTTTAAAATATTCATAGTCCATAAGAGCTGATATCCTGACGATATTATTTAATTTTAAGGCTAATATATTATTTAACTAGGTTTGAAGATGCTGAAGATGGCATCCCATTAAAAAATAGTTAATTATTTAGGTATATACTTTATGAAAATAGTATTAAAATATTTATATATCTATAATAAAGTTAATCTGTTGAAATGTATTTAGAATGATCAATTTCAGCATAAACTATCTTAATATATCAAATAAGAAATACTTTTGATAAACCTTACAAAGACATTATTAAATTATAAAACTTAAGGAAAAAACATTTTGTATGTTTTCAAGTAATTATAATATTTTATTGAGGTAAATTGTAAAAATTAAATTACTAAAAAATAGATCTAAAACTAATAAAGTACATTGTAAACTAATTTAAAGCTTTTTTTTATTCAAGTGATATTTTTGTTTTAAATTAAGTTGAACTAAAATTCGAAGAAAATCTATTCTAAAATTGTCCAATATATGGAAAAATATTTATATATTTAAAAAAGTTTCTTTATTAAATTATAAATATTTCAAAAACAATATTTAATTTTGTATTACAATACTTTTTGAAATGTTTTTCTAAATACAGTTGAACAGTATGTTGTAATTTTGAAAAATAACAGTATTTAAAAGTATTAAGAAGGTTGTGTTACACATTTAAGTTCACATTTTACTATCAATTAAAATATAAGAAAGATTATTCATCCAATTTACATGTTTGCATAATAATCAATCTAGTCATTTGATTAGTTTAATTTAACAATATTAAAAAGCATTCAATTGGTTAAATATTTTTATTTTCATTTTGATAAGAAAAGTTTTCTTGCAAACATCTCTCTAATAAATGATCTCTGGATATCCATTATAATTATTCATTTGTCAATAAGTAATTTTTGACTGTAGGATCTTGAAAAAAAAATGCATTTGACAAGTTTGAAAAGGTTGTCAGACCTACTTCAGTCAATATGGAAAACCAGATTATATTGAAATTTAGTGAGACTAGATTTAAATTGTATGAAGTGCAGATAAAATTATTATTGGTAGGTCAAATTATTTCAATTGCAGATTTCTTCCATTCAGAAGAATTTTATTTTTTTATTTTGAAAATAAAGAAAATTTATATAAAGTGATTTTTCTTTAATTTTGTTGTAAGATTTTAGAAAAAAATTCATTTGTATTGAGTATATTAAAAAAGATTTTAAAATATAGAAAGTTTTATTAAATTTAAATTTGATAAACTCCAATGTTTGTACAAATGCAACTATGCTATGCATCTTTACCTCATATGTAATACCTAATGTTAAAATTAAGTTTATATAAATTTACAATTTGATATATATATAATTGTACACATTATATATCTTAGTAAATTAATAGAATAAGGTTAGAATTTATAATGAATTGATATTTAAGTTGATTGTTTTATTTATTTAAATTCTAAATAATTTAATAAAGAAATTGTACCATTCAATTGTTTGGTTTCAAGTTATATTTAAGTTTGAATTCCTAATACTCAGAATCAACTCCCAAATCCACTATGCAATTATAAACTCTATTTTTCTTATTCACATTAAAAAAAATTGGATGTGTGTCCAATCTACATTTAGAGACAAATGTGAAGAATGAAAATTTCAAAATGGTTCTATGTTTTGAAGTACCAAGGATTTCTTTTGTAAGATACCAAGGATTTATTTTGTAAGGTACCAAGGATTTATTTGATAAGTAACCAAGGATTTATTTTGTAAAATACCACGCTTTTACTTTGTAAGGTATCAATCATTTGTTTTGTAAGGTACCAAGGATTTATTTTGTAAAGTACCAAGGATTTTTTATGTAAGGTACCAAGGATTTGTTTTGTAAGATACCAAGGATTTATTTTGTAAGGTACCCAGGATTTATTTTGTAAGGTACCAGGGATTTGTTTTGTAAGATACCAAGGATTTATTTTGTAAGATACCAAACCTTGTTGTTTGTTGTGAGGAATATGCAAATGATGTAGCAGTATAGTTCAAGAAATAACCTTCATGCTGGTTTTAGTTACCAATGGATAAATCATTATTCTGCAAATGTTTTATATTGAATCGTATGTTGTCACGTCGACCTGTATTTAACTCGTATGCAATTCAATGCTGAAAAACGTCGTATTCTATTTCAGCTAAGATGGAAATTAAAATCCCATGTTTTTATTTTATAAAAAAATGTAACTTGAGTTACCCGACCCAATGTAGTTGATTAGTCTTTGTAATTTAGCACTGCAATGTATCCACAACCTAACCCAACCATAGAGAATTTTTCTCTATAATAAACCGGTTTTTGAGTTTTTTCAATTATGTATTATTCTTAGATTTGTTAAGATTTCATAATTTTTATTATGGAAATGTGTTCTTAGTTCATAAAAGAGAAAATTGTTGGTAAGTTTGATTTTTTTTGTATAATTCTAAACGAAGATTATATCAGGATTATTTCCCTACAAATATATCGTGCAGAATTTTTCAGCATTTTTCATAATTATTTCAAGATTTTGCAAAACTATTTTAAGTTCTTGCATAACTCTTTCAAGATCTTGCAAATCTCTTTCAAGATCTTGCAGAACTTTTTCAAGAACTTGCAAGTTTTTCCATTTCATCAACATTTGTTTTTGAAGCACTGAGTAATGTTGTTAAATATCAAAGTTTAATCCTGTATAAAATCATAAATATATTTACATTGTGCTGGTTTTAATACTCAAATAAAACGTGACAAAAGGGGTGCTATTGGATGTATTTTCAAGAAATATATTTCACATAAATTTATATTTACAAAGTTTACAAAAAAACACAAACCTCAATTTAATTGAATGTATAATATGTGATGAATCAAAATATTTGTTGTATAAATAAGAATGTCAATCTAAAATTATTTAATGAGCAAAATATTCTTTTATATAACCTTTTATTATTTTCACTTGACTATTTTGAAAATATTAAAAATGTATTAAAATTAAAAATGTGTTAAAGTTAAAGTGTATTGAAATTAAAAATGTATTAAAATTAAAAATGTGTAAAGTTAAAGTTTATTTGCATCTGTTTAATTTATATTTAAAAATTAGCAGCTAACTAGTTGAGATGAAACACAGAATCCACTATGCAATTATCAAGTTTACAATTTTTAATCTATTACAAAAGTTTGAAATTATGAAAAAAATATTTAAAATAAATTGACAATAATTATTAATAAAGTTAATAAAATGGACACAAACCACAATTTAAATGTGACTTTGCGGGCATTAATGTGAAGGAAATTTTAAACTACTGCCCTAATCAGTCCAGGGCTCGCTCTTCAAATCACATAAACAAAAGATCATTATCCAACTGTTCATGTGGTTTGAAGAACGAACCCTGGACGGCTTAGGGCAATAGTTTAAAATTTCCTTCACACTAATACCCACAAAGTCACAAACTAGTTCTAGTGTTCACCAGAGAGTGATTTATCATTGTCACATTTTAAATGTTCTTAAAAATATTACCACTAAGAATAGAAAATGGTTTTATTGAAATATTAACACATCGTAGAACTGAATATATTTTTTAAATGTAACAAATTGGTTATATTTTGAGTGCAATTTTTATAACTAGTCTTAAAATGTTAATTAAAAATTTTTAAGTTTCTTCAAATCAAACAATTTTTAAACTAATATTGTTTAATGTTTTAAATATATCAAACCTTTATTTTGTTACCTGGTTCCTATTATTATTTTAAGAGATTACCTTTTAATGCTTTAAGATTAGTTTTTGTTTCTTGCATTTGTTGATTTCAAATAAAATAGTTGTTGAATTGATCTCATAAGTTTTTAAGGTTTTTGTTTACAAAAATGTTCAAATTTAAAATCACAAATAAATTTCTTTTCCTTTCTTGTGTCGGACAACTTTATTTTTTTGTACCTGTTAAAATTTTTATAAGTTTTGCTATTTTATTTTTCTGTTTAACAATACCTGATTTTTATTTAATTTGAATTAATTTTCCTGTTTTATGTTAGAAATCAAAAGTTAATAATGTTTTTTAATAAAATTAAGTTGAGATAGCATTGAACCAATATGTTTAAACCTAACTTTCAATTTTTGTTAGTTTAACAAAATTGAATTAAAAATTGTATATTAATTTTATAGTTTCTTACTTATTGATTATTATTTTGTTTTCAATTATAAATTTTGCAATATTTTAACAATTATAAGAAAAAAATATTTTCCACAGAAAGAACAAAAACATTTAAAATGATTGAAAGCTAGTTTTTCAGTTATATTTCATAGTTCTTTATTGGTCGTCCCAACCTATTTTTTTCTTAAGAAAACCAATGGAGCCCAAACATAAAAGTTATAGAGGTATAAACACATTTTAAAAAACTTGTTTTATTAAAAAGTTTGAATTAAAAAATGTTCATATCAATACAAATTGGTCCTCCAATTGTAGTTCACTAAAGAGTGCTAAAGTAAAATTAAAACGTGAGGAATTACTAAGAAGTAAATGATATAAATTGCTCATCAAATCTATGCAACACAAAATCTGGTGTTTTCAAATTATAACCAATCAGAATAGAATTAATTATTTAAGAACATAGAACCATAAAAATTGTAAAATGTTTAACGGAAAAAACATTTTTTCAAGCTACTACATCATTCGTTTGAATGATCCAAAACAGATAACTATAACTAATGGTAATTGTGAGGTTATAAAGAATTGTAAAATAGAAGAAACTTCAAGAAATTAATACAATTATAAATCTTATATCATATAATAGATAAATAACTTAAGCTCCTACTTTATCAATGTAGGAATATTTTATTATTTCATTGTCAACTCAATATAGCAAAATGTATAAGTAAGAAAAGATATTTAGTGAATTAAGTTTAGTTGCAATATTTTATGTTGTATGAAAATAAAAATTCATCTTAGAAACATTTGTTAAAGTATTACCTGTTTTATATTAATTATTAATTCCTTTACTAAACTTTTAAATAAACATATAAAAGTAAGTTATGTATATTTGTAGGTATTGTCTCAGTTTAAATAAAAAGTAACAAAATCATAGAAACACAAATGCATTTTTAATCAAATATGTAATTAAGAAAATGAAATGGATTTCGGTCGTTCAAATATTTATATTTGTCATACTTTTACTGTATAAAATTAACCAAAAATGATTTGCTAGTATGGTGCTATGCTCATATATATTTATATATGACAATAAAATAATAAAACACGAGATCATAATTTTATAAATGACTGATATATGCAAAACTAAAATTAGTTGTTCAATTTTCTTTCAATAAATTTATTCATAGTATGGAGATTATTTCATTTATTAATCCTTAAATTTATCCATAATATGGAGGTTATTTCATTTATTAAATTAAATGTATCCATAATATGGAGATTATTTCATTTATTAATCCTTAAATGTATCCATAATATGGAGATCATTTCATTTATTAATCCTTAAATTTATCCATAATATGGAAATTATTTAATTTATTAATCATTAAATTTATCCATAATATGTACTGTGAGTATAATCTTTAGCGGTGACGATGATTTTTATGAAACCATGCGTTCATCCCAAAGTTAATGATTTATTTATAGTTGTTTTATTCCAAAATAACTTTGTAATTGTGTGAAATATATTTATTTTTATGAAATAAAAACTTAAATACGATCAAAAACAAACGTACACTTTAAAATATAATTTTGTCGGGCGTGCGTAGCGAAGCTCTACATAGGCGTGGTAATTTCAATGTCGTCGTCCTAGTCGCCGTCATCGGCGTTAGACAATTTATTTTTTATTTTTTTATTTTTTTTTGTTATAGAATATTATACAGCACATTAGCTACAATGGCAAAGAGCGCTGTTGCCAACAGCATGGCGTTAAACAATGACTTGAATGTTTATATATTATATAAATTTAAAACTTAATTTCATATAGTAGGCTTTATTATTGGTTTTAATGTATTAACATATATTTTTATTTAACTTATTTACTGTTTATCTATATTTTTCATTAAATAAACTTGGAATTTTAAAAAAAATGCACTTTTGTTTCGTTTATGCATCAATGTATGAAGTAAGAACAAATAGTTTTTAAGGTGATATTTTAATTAAATGATGTTTTCTCACTTTGTAACACCATTTTATTAATATTTCTGATTTTGGAGATATAATTTTTTTTAATCTTTTTTTTCATGTTTTGTTTTTATTTATGCATCAATGGATTGGAAATGAAGTGTACGTTAATATTTTCTAATGTGATTTGTCGATTAAATGGTGTTTTCTCACTTTGTAGCACCATTTTTGGTTGACATTTCCGATTGTGGATATAGAAGCATTTTTTCAAGTTACTCAATAAATGTCGTGGGACATTTGAACCGTTCGGTTGGTGGATTAATAGTGTGTCCTATTTTTAACTCTTACTGGAGGTTTTGAGATGAAAAGCTAACCTCCCGTTTTAATTTGCTGATTTGAATAGGATCTTCTTGTCTTTGTTTTTTCATTCTCTTTTATTTTTTTTTATATATTTTCCCATTTGCTTTCTTCCATTATTTCATTACTTAAAGTAAACCTCTTTTTAGTTTTTAGTTTTTAATGACAGCTATATTACCATAGGTGTAGCTGGAGTGTTGTATACATACATCAACAAATGAAAAAACAAAATAGTAAAAAATCTAAAATTTGAAGATATTTTGTCTCACATAAAAAAACTGATCTGTTTCATGTCTGTATAGTAAATAAACATTAATTGGATGAAATCACATTCAAACATTTTTGATAGATTTGACAAAGATCTAATTAACAATATTGTATTACTCCTTTGTTGCTGTGAATTGATATGAACTTCAATAAATGGCAATTCTAAGCAAAGAAAATTAAACTAATATTATATATAGCAATAATCTGAAGATGTGATTCTCTTTGTAGACCTTACATAACAAATACTTCCAATCACGACATCAATAAAAGATATACAGTTTGTACAATTATTAATTTTCATATAAATCTTACATGTAAAAATGAACAACAAACATACTTATCAATTCCGAAAAAACTAGTATCTGGAAATCAAATTAAACGTTTTATATCAGACAAATATCATGTTTGAAAATACATCACACAAATAAATAAAATACATCACACAAATAAATAAAATACATCACACAAATAAATAAAATACATCA
>JARUHE010319708.1:0-19900 GCA_031471125.1 Archaeomysis grebnitzkii | reverse complement strand
AGAAATCAAACAAACAAACAAACAAACAAACAAACACACACACAAACAAACAAACAAACAAACAAACAAACAAGCAAACAAACAAACAAACAAACAAACAAACAAACAAGCAAGCAAACAAACAAACAAACAAACAAACAAACAAACCAACATTCAAACTCAAAATGGTTTTTGTAAAATATTATAAATAATTTTTGAAGAATTAGTTCATTTCAACTTGGAAAAAAAATCGATGTCATTTTTACGTAATGACGTTTTTTTAAGTTTTCAATGAAAAAAAAGAAAAAATTATTTTGTGGAAAGAAATTTTAAAACATTTAAGATTAATTAAGTAAAAAAAATATTACATTCACCCAGTCATAAATTTTTATCGCTTTTGAAGCGTTTTTTGATTGTGTTTAGGTGGTTTGAGGTGGTTTTAGAACACTTTAGAAACGACAAAAAATGTTGGAAACGATTTAGCTGATATAAAAACCACATTAATCGGCATTAATAAAAATAATAATGACAATAATAATAGTACACCAATGAATAATGACAACAATAATAATATTAATAATAATGAAAAATATTTATAATAATAATATCCCAAGGCATTCATCCCAGTTGTTTGGCAGAGAAATTTTATTGGATCCATTTGAAACCCAGGTTACAAATGTACCATCAAATTATAAAAATAATTATATCCATGAAGTTGGTGATGTTCTTGAAAATGTCTTTTCCAAATTATGTTAATAATAAAATTCCTGAGGTTGCACAGCATTCAAATGTCACTGATATAAATTTAACCGCAGTTGTACCGCTTGTATCAAACTATTCTGAAACAACAAACATGTCAGAGGGTACAACGACCAGTTCTGGAAGGGTGTTTAGACCTCCAAAAAATTTGATTTATAACTATGTAGGAGAGGAGGAGTGTGACGAGTTACCCTCTAACGTAGGGTAATTGTATTGATCTGGCAACAAGGCCAGAGTTTTAAGTTGTTGTTAAATGGACACCTTACTGCAACCATGTTATCATGTGTCTTATGCATATTGTAATAATAATGATAATCTATTATCCTTTAAATGTGAGAAACTGAGTGAAGAACATCAGCTCCTAAATACAAATTATTGTCATAACTAAACATGCCTCATCGGTTGAAATTATGACTAACACGGCAGAAGGAATCAAGCAGCGAACGCAGTCCCATGACACAAATAGAAGATGAGATGGGGCAATGCGAGCACGTTTCAGTATGATTATGTAAGTGTGGTAGGCGGAGAATCACTGAATTAATATATAAATAAACGGGCCTATACCCGATGGTAGGCGGAGAGCAAAAGAATAATGAAAATATTTTAGGGGTTTATCCTAACAATGAACGCCTCAAGAAGAGGCACTTTTAACCTATGACTTTTTTCAATCTTTTTTCCTGACCAAACTTATTTTTTTTTCTTAGGGTAGTACCTGTTCTAACTAATAGGTCAACTTAAATGTATTATTACCATAGGGTACTAGTGACTACACCATAACAAAAAAAATCAAAACCTTTTGAAGAGACTTGCCTTAGAATTATATCCTGCAACAGGCAGATACTAGTCTCTGGAACAATTTCGCTTAGGTCCACACGATGCATCGCGATGGTGTGTGCACCACCAATCAATAGTGGATGAAAGGCAGTTCCAGCAGAAACCGTCGTCCAACTGAACATTGGAAGCAGGCCAATGCTTTAGACTTCCACATTATCCACTCAAATAGTTTTTTGCTAAGGAGAATGTGGCAAATGTAGCTTTAAACATTGCCCTGAGCGTAAGTCAACACACCCTTCTTACGGCGTGTAGGTATTGTTCATCTGAAGGGGTGTGGGGGGGGGGGAATTATACGTTGTTGTATGGGTTGTAACTGCCATGGTGATAAATTATTTATAATTTAAGGAACTATTGTTAGTATCCGTTTTATCTTGTTCATCATTCCAAAAGTTTATGATTAACCATAACCGGATAGTTTTAGGATGTCAAAACAAGTAATTAAAAAGCATTTCAATAATACATGTTACATTATAGAATGATATGCATCCAACCAACCAGTTTAGATATCCATCATATTTCAAGAATATTTACATAATTAAAACACAAATTAAAATTCACAAAAACTTTATTCAATAATATTTTTTCAAAGTATAACATTCACTTAATATAAACAAATAGGATTTAAAAACATTAAAATATGTTTTCCATGAAAATAAGACAAATTGTATTTTTTTTATATAGTACAGAACAAAAGGAGTACTCGTTCATATTTTAAATATTTCTTGAAAATTCAAGGTTTTTTTGAAGAGCTTCTATGAATAAATAAAAGTAAACATATTTAGTTGAATTAGTTTAAGGAATGTAGCAAACAGTTTTATACTGAATTGAAAGTTTATTGAAGGCAAATAATAGTTTATAAATGAGAAGCCATTCTATCATGAATTTGAAAGGTAAGCATTTCGTAAAATAAACTCAATAGTTCTCGTCAAGAATGTTTTGCCAAAATAATTTTTACTGTGTTAGTGCATTTTCCATTTTTTTATATTTTTTTTTCATCGCAAGGAGTAAACCTCATTTTTTTAAATTAATGTTAGATTGGCCTATAAAACACAATTTGCATTTCTTTTCCTGTTTAAAGAATTTCGGAAGAACAAGTTTCAATCTTTACAACGTTCGTCAAAAAATAAATTTTTTAATTTTTTTATGAATGAAAAAGCAACTAATTCCTTTAGCTTTATGACATTTTGTTTGGATATAAATGATGTAAATAAGTAACTAGTTAGAAGAAAAACAAAAACGGTATTTTTTAGAATCAAACAAAGCAATGTGCTTTTTATACCAAAGTTAAGAAAGAAAATAATATTCTAGAGATGTTAAGTAATAAAAAAAAAATAACGAATTCATTTTTTGGCAATATAGTTAGAAACCTTATGAGAAGATATTTGTACTCCTCAAATCTAGTTCAAGTTCGCCCATGTTTTTAAAATAGTTTCCATCTTTCTGTAAAACAAACGAAATGTTTCACTTCAAAAAAGTTTTGAAAACTTGTTTGCATTGTCAAATGATAGAAAAACAAGTTCTTTGAAAGATTTTGTAAAAATAAAGGACATCAATAATAATTATTTCCTATTTTTCTGCCCAGAAAAAAATTAGAACTTTATTATAAATTAAACTTTACACAAACAAAATCTCCCGAACTTCATTAGGTATAATCCTTACTTCTATAAATCTTTAGGCTAAGTTATTGGTATATTTCACAACACTCACATTACAAAGACTATTCAATGTTATGTCCCTGTTTACAAACAACTTATTTCCATTGACAGATCTGGTGATAAGATACACCAAACAATCGAAAATCCTCTAAGCCTACTCTCATTGGTGATAGTCATTTAATCTGTAATCTCATGGCGATACAGTGTCATTGAATCAGTACTTTTATGGTGATACAGTGTCATTGAATCAGTAGCCCTATCTCATTGGTGATACACGGCCATTGAATCAGTACTCCCATGGTGATACAGTGTCATTGAATCAGTATCCCTACTTTCATTGGTGTACACGGTCATTGAATCTGTACTCTCATGGTGATACACTGTCATTGAACCAGTCCTCTCATGGTGATAAATGTCACTGAAACAGTACTTTCATGGTGTTACATGTCATTTAATCTGTACTCTCATTGGTTTTACACTGTCATTGAATCAGTCCTCTCATGGTAATACATGTCACTGAAACAGTACTCTCATGGTGATACAGTGTCATTGAATCAATACATGGTTGGAGTAATTTGGGAGCTTGGTTATTTATTATCTATTTAAAAAACATACTATTTTAATAATATTAAAAAGCACCAAAATAATTTAATTGTGTGATTCTTTCCTGTTTTTTCATTTATTGTGCTATACCCACTCGAGTAACATTATTTAGAACAAATATAAATTTTACTTCAGAGTTTTTTTTTTTCATTTGTTTGAAGAATTATTTCTTATCAGATTTAATTAGATTGCAAAGTTTTTTTGTGCTTTTGCTCTTTGATGTAAAACAGATTGTTAAACATTTGATTGACACACATGATCAAGTTGTTTCAATTTAAGAAATAAATAAAAAAGTTATATTCTTTACATAGAAAAGAGTTAACAACTTAAACTATCTATATATGTTACATATAAAACTTTTTTTTTATAAATTTCTGTCAAATCCATTCATAGAATTTCAAATTCCAATAAATGAAACAACATATATACACATAAATTAATATGTGTACATATAGATAAATATATGAATACATATATTTATATATATAAGTATATATACACTATATCAGGCTAAACAAATGGTTGCATAATCATAGTATTTAGAAAATATTTAAAGTAATTACAAAAAATTAAAAATAATCAACATTGTTACTTCAACAAATTATTAATGATTATAAAAATGAGATGTAATATCTTTCAAAATTAAAACTAATATATATTAATTTTTCAATAAATAAAATTTTTATGAAAACTTTATTTCATCTAGAAAAGAAGTTTTGCATTTGTATGCAACATTAGAACTATTTTTATTATATATTTCTACTGAGATAAATAATTGATTGCAGTCACTAAAATTTCTTTAAGGATTCCCCCAAATGTTTGACTTGAAATTCTTGAAGAACTCACGAGGAAAATTATAGCAATTGCAACCACGTGTTGTGATTGACTGATAGTCAACACGGATTCTTTTTTCATTACATTACTAATCTAATACATAATCACTTTTATAATCAAATTCATTATTCTATTTAAAAAAAAAGAAAACTAACATTCACTTTTTAAACTACAATATTTAAGAACATTTTTTACAGTCGAACAAGTTAATATTATTTGTCCATTTCCTATTTAATTTAAGTAATATTTATCTGCTATATCATCCTTATTCAATTTATTGTAATGGAACCAACATCATTTAAATAAAAACAACTTAGGATTGTTATTAAGCACTTTTGTATAAACAAAGAGTTTAGGAAAAATATTTTTTACTTTAACTGTCAGCAGCATTGAATATAATTTGAATTCTATTGCATCTGTATAGCAACAAAAATATCCACAAATCCACTTTTGTATTATAGTTAAGCATTACGAGCAAAAATCAATATTTTTAACAAAATTTAATGATTTTAAAAATGTAAGCAGTCGTCATTTATGTTTTTCATTCCAATTAGATATCTTAAACCAAATCTGGATAAAGACGTGCAAGGAGTACCAAAGAAAACTAAGAAATTAAATCAAACAATGTTCTCTGGAAAGTACAAAGGAAATCTGATTACAGACATGGAATCAGTACCAGTAATACCAATTGAATCAAACCAAACATTGTCATCAGGTTAACATACAAAAACAGAAAAGAAAGAACAATCATAAATAAAGTTCAAGTAGGGTACACAAATGTCAGTCACAATTACTACATGACCAGGAGCAGACTATCTAGTGCCAAACACGTAATAATGTGACTGACTGATTGACCCAAATACCCAATACAGAGAGAATCAAGCACACCCATCTTGAACTCGACTGGTCAATGCAAAGCCTCATCAACTACATGCTAGAGACTGACTTGATGTGTTGATCAGATTGATCTTCTGTTAACAGATTTAATCAAGTGTTTGGAGGAAGGTAGAAGAACATTTAGCCGAATGCACACAGATTCCCAGTTGTATAATAACTGTTCAATGATTATTATTCAAGTTTTTAAAATAATATTGTTTAGGTTATAGTTTAAAATGTCAACAAATTAAGTACCTCGCAATAGCCATATACTAATATTGAAGGGTTTTAGCAATTGATTTATAAAAAAATAAGTTCTAACTTCTTACAAAAACAGTTGTGAATTTTCTGTAAAGATTGAACTTAAGTTGAAATCTGCTTGATTGATCATTTGTTCAAACTGACTGATTATAATGTTAGGCTTCAAGACATACTTTTCATTTCAATTGAATATAAGAAATGAATTACAACAAAATAAATTTTATTTCATGAAAATTTTTGTTAACTAGAAATTTTTTTTACACTTTTTGGGATTTCATAAAACAATTTAATCTTTTTTTTTTCTTAAATAAAAATTCACCATAAGATGGAACATATTTCAAGTTTGAAGTTTCAAACATATTTAAATGCATGAAAATAATAACATTTAACAAAATATCTAAAATTACATAACAATTTTATTTATCTATAAATGCTATATTAATTAATACATAAAACGAATGTTGTGTAGAAAATTAATTTCCTTTAATACTGTTTCTAAAGATCAAACAAGATCAAAATAACTCCATCTGATTCATTCCAAGGAATTCTAACTAAATTAAACACATTTAAATACACATTTTGATTATAATTTACACACTAAAATCAACATATTTAAACTCTATATTACAATAATAAATAACTATGTATATAAATTTATGTATATTTGGCAATAAGTGTATACATTTACAGTTTATTTCATCTTATGCAAGCTTATTTATTTTTCATTAGCAAACTCAAATGAAGATATATTTATATAAAATCAGAATAAAATATTCTTTCTTTATTGTTTTTAAATTCATCGAAATTAAGTTCTATACATTGATCAAGAAATGATACAGTCGGCAATCATTTTAGTTTATTATACACACCATGATTGAAGTATTCAAATTTAAATTCTCTTAAATATTTACTTTCAATTGTTTTCTATCTAACTTTAAATAACCTATTCTAAACAAAAATGCACAACCATTAAGCTATCTTCTTCAAAAATGTTAACTCGTACTTGATTATGGTTCTTAAAGAATATCATTCTAGAAGCCTACATATTTTTCATTTTTAAAATATATTTCTCAACTACTTGAAATTTCAATCATCCTAAAAAAGTTAACTTAAAATTCTTTTTAGTTAATAACATCAGACATTTCAACTTGTGATAAAAATAAAATTTCAAAACATAACAAATCCTGCAAGAAACATTTTCAATTTATCTAATTCAATAAAAAGAATTGGAATTTTTGGTTATAGCATGAGTTTCATTTCAATACTCAGAACTAGAACAGGTTCACATCACTTTACTATTAATATCAAACAACCTCACAGGATTTCAACAGCTTGCAAAAAAATCACATTAAATTTGTATTTACAATTTGTACCACTTTTTGTCTTTATACTTCTGCATAAGCTGATGAGCTGACGATGAGAAGGCATCAGCTTCATGCATCATTCTTTCTGTACGTTGTTCTAGTTCACTCACTTTTTGCCCTCTTTCAATCAGCAAGTTGCGAGCACGTGATATATCCCCGGCAGCAGTGTTTGCTCTCACGTTCAAGGTTTCCACTTGGCTGTTTGGTCCTGGTATGTGTTTTGCTACATTTTTTGGACCTTTCCCTGATGAATCTCCAACTGTGAGAGATTAATTTATAAGATTTGTAATTAAAGTTATTATCACAATTGCAGACAATTTTTTAAAGATCATTTGCAATAAACTAAATTACTCTTCTGAATAATAATAGATTACAGTTTTTGATGACAACAGTTAAAAGTTGACATTTTGAAATTTAATCAAAGTTTTTAGTTATTATCATCAACATCACGAACAAAAAATAAAAATACTGAAACTCACAAAGTTCTTCTCTGTCGATTTGAGACACTCCGCCACCAAAAAGTTCTCTGAAGAACCCTTGCTTTGGTTGTTCAGGTGTTTCACAAGGAAGAAATAAATTACCTAACTCATCTTGAAGTTCTTTGCTGTGAATGTGGGAAAAACATTTTTACTTTATTCAAACAAACATACACCCACAATAAAACCGTCGAAAAATTCAAAATACTGCTGGAAAATATACAGTATAAATTGCCAAGTTCAGCTGTGAACAAACAAATGACATTAACCTACTGAATTCAAGTTTTTATAACTGTTCATAATCAGGTTTCTTTTACTATACTGATTTCTTTGAAAATAATTTTTCAGGTCAACATTTTCCCAACTGTTTCTAGATGTCTTTTGCCTCCTTGTTTTGCAATAACCAAAATACTTTTTTGTGTACACTTTTAAGACAAGTTTGTACAACCAAAAGCATCATTTTATGTGCATTTTTGAATGTTCAAAGAACGAACTTTTTTTAAATTTTAATTAACTTTTACATTGTTGTCCTTCATTATATACCATAAACTTCATAACAATTGTAAATTGTAATACAAAATTTTGAAAGAAACAAATGTTATCATAAAACCGGTAATCCACAAACTGAATGGCTCAAATGTTTACTATAGATGAGCAAACAAATAACTTTAATACTTTGGATATAAATATATGCAGACGACCGAAATATAGACAGAAAAATAACACCTTAATATAGCTTTGTTATACATGCTCGACTAAGGGAGACATCCAACGAAAAATTACGTAATATTAAATGCTATGTCTAAATTTCGTTAGCTGGGTGTTTCCATGGTAATATTTGAAACATGTTTTGTAGTAGCATTGACAATGGTCTCCTGTTTAAATTTACTTTTTCTTAAAAACAATTGATTAATATATTATGAATAAGGGTATTATATGATACTGTAAGTAATATAAGAAGTCAAAAGACAAAGTGTTTCTTTTGTTTTGACATGACATCGTGAAGGTGATTAATAGTTTCTATATTAAAGTCTGCTTGATATTATGTTCAGTATTTGATTTATACTTTTCAAATACTTTTAATCTACTCGGCATGTATGGTATAACAAAACAATCAACACACAACAAACACTACAAGTATATACAATGCATCAATTTGTTTTTGAATTTTGTACTTACCAAAAATCACTTGAAAGAGTAAACTTTTGCAATTCAGAAGGTGAGCATAGATACATTCCATGTCCATAATTTGTAAAACAAAATGTTCTTGCAATTCTGAAAACATAATTTTATTATAAATGAAGATTTAAAATTTTTAAGCACAACCGTTCACATCCTTTGAATATTACACTGATCTAACAATCATATCACGAATAAAAAAATTATAAGTCATTTTATTTTTGAGGTGAATACTATCCACTACATTTGGAAGGTTGTTTTGTTGACCCTACCTTTAGTTTCAACATATCTAAACATTAAGACTATCTGAAATTGCTCTCATGAAATCAGATTACATACAATTCAATAAAGGTAAGTAAAATGGAAATCATATACTTAAAAAAAATAGTTTGATAATTTAAACAAAAAAATGAAAGAAATATACAAAAAAGCTGATCTTAAAAGAAAAAAAGTAGATAAATAAAGAACTGTACGACAGCTGTTGAATCTGCAAACATTGCAAGCTTTTTATAACTTAGCCTAAATTGCATAATAACATCCAAAAAAACTAAAAACAATAAAGCTCTCTTGTTTGATGAGACATATGGTACAGTAATGCACATCTTTAACATAGAACATAAACAATCAAAATGCAAATTCTAACAAACTACAATTACTAAAAAATAAAAATAAATTTCTGAATAAGCAATAATAAAAATGCAATCACTTCAAAGTAGGTAATAATGGCTATTTAAATACCACTTCTATAACTGATATTTCAACATAAACTGTATATAAATTATAATAAATAGTTATATACTTCTTTACACTAAGGTTTGAAAAAAATTTACAAAGTAAAATAAAAACTTCCAAGATTGGACCTACATAACCAGTCAACAAAAACTGATGAAAGAGAGGTGAAAACAACTATTCTGGATTTTTATTATCTATTTTACATACTTAAAACAATTACATTTAACTAGAAAAGAATAAAAGAACAATTGTGTTAATAATCAGTACTTATCTATTTGATAAATGAATCTGCAACCTGTTCTATTAAAACTAATATTGCTATGTATGAAACATTAAAAAAATAATGTACTTATTGAACATAAACATTGAAAATAAATATAAATTTAAATTAATTTGCTGAATCCTCCAGAAAAAACATTCTCAAATTATTGAATGTTACAGCTATAGATAAGCAATTATAGATTATTATAAAATGTAAAACAAAAAAATATATAATCACACAATACTATCATAATTCACAATTCCAATAGCACTTCAAAAAAATGAACTAATGTAATCAGTGCTTTCTAAATGTTGATTTAAAGTGTTGGTTGAATATGCATAGAATTCAACTATAAGTGTTGGTTGAATATGCATAGAATTCAACTATGAATGTTGTCATAATTATTATAAATTTATTCTGTATGATGAAATGTTTCATTAAATACATTTATTATTTATTATTTATTTATTATTTTGTTTTGTTATTTAAAGATTAAAGTTGGAAAATTTTAAGAATGCTGACCATGGAACGTCCATTGAGACAAATTAGTCATATTTAATAAGACTTATTTTCAATGCAAATTTGACTGAATTATAAAAAGAAAAATTAACATAGATCTGGAAAGAAACTTTAACTGCACATTAAGTTAATAAGAAATAAACTTAAAATAAATTTCAATAATCAATTGAGTGAAATAAGTTTTGAAAAATGTAGTTATAGCCTATTTTTGATGAACATCATTAAAATACAAAAGAAACAACGACTGCAAATGCATGAGCTGACTAGTTCCAGGTTATGCACAAGAAAAGGTAGATAGAATATGAAAAATAGGTTTGTACTATTAAATAACATTTGAAATAAATACACATTTTATTCATCTCAGTTTTATAATTTACATCTCCCCAAATAATTTAAAAAGTCAGGCAACCATCCAATGTGATATTGCACCGATGATAATATATTTAATGTACTATTTAGTTTTATTTAATCTTAATTATTATATAATTTATTATTTATACGTTTTCAATAATTAGGCTTTAATATTTAAACAAATAAAAAAATTGTGTAATAATAATATATTTTCTGTAAACAGAACTTGAAAAACTTCAAGCCAAACCTCATCTGAAAGTAATTTGTTAAAACACAAATTAAATATAAACATTTAAAGTTTGATAAACATACAAAACATAAATTAAATAATGGTATAATAATTATAATTATAATCATTAAATAAAAAGTGTTTTATATTTATCACATAAAGAACCATTCAAAATAACGACAATAAAAATGCTGAATTATCATCAAACCATATTCTGTCATGTGAAATGGCTGATTCTGTGACAAATATTAACTTAAAATTTCCTATAGTGCCAAGACAAATTTCTTATAAAAAATTATATGTTTCTTAACCATCTCATTTTATTTCTTAAATTTCCTAAATTTTGTTGAAAAAGTAAAAATTAAAATTTATAAATTGTAAGAACAACTAAAAAGATCAAGATGATGAATGAACAATGCACTTATATAAGAACCTTCTGTGGATGTTACAACATAGTATTTTTGGTGAGGAACACAAGAAATCAAATAAACTACAAATAAACTGCTTAGTAACTCGTGTAAAACACTCCGTAAAAGACATTTCAACAAAAATATGTTAGTTTAACCCATTTATCAACTTCTTTTTATAAATAAGTATCAGAAAATATTTTAACATGTGTTACACCAAATTCAATACTTTTTTGAAACAAAATGCAATCTCAAGAAACTAAATTACC
Source organism: Archaeomysis grebnitzkii (assembly GCA_031471125.1). NCBI lineage: Eukaryota > Metazoa > Arthropoda > Malacostraca > Mysida > Mysidae > Archaeomysis > Archaeomysis grebnitzkii. The sequence goes on along the minus strand of JARUHE010319708.1, from coordinate 8,311 downwards.
TAAATCAATCAATCTTATTTTTTTTTATGAATGCCACGAGTGTAAAATGGAAAGGTTACTTGCATATGGTTTTAAATGAACTCATTTCATTTTTCATAATCAAAATTTATTATAATTTAATGTAAATTGAGATTTTTATCCAGTTACCCATACATTATAAATCTTGAGAAAACAATTCTAAATTTGGAATATAAAGAATGTGACTAAATAACTTTTAAAGTGGTTCTTGTGTACTTTTTCACATTAAAGGATATAACTGGCACTATAGGAAAACAATTATTCATACAAACATACATAGTACATATTTATATAAATATATACATGTGCCCTGTCGTAAAAGGTCTTTTCTTTAGGAAAAAATTTAATAACATTGGTTTTAGTAAACAATTTATGCCCTAATGTACAACTTAATGTTCATGCTCTGTGTGTGTCTTGACACAACAAATGTAAAAAAGGAAAAATTGTCAAAATGTCTTTGTTAAGTATTTTTTTTTGTGAAACCTTACCATAAAAAAATGGAAAAACTTCCCAAATTAGTTAACCTTAACAACCTAAGTTGTACAGTAACAGCGTTATTATAATACCAACATAGCTGTAGAGCAATCAGTCGAACTTACAATAAAATTTATTGATAAAGTATAGGTCACTTAACTATTTGATTTCTGAAAAGCTTCATGGAAAATGGATGACAAATATTCAACATGACAAATCATACAATTGATCATAAAATATTTAAATTAATTAGCTTTTTGAAAATAAACTAATCTATTTCTCAATTTGAAATCAAATAATTTTTAAAGCTTTTAAGGTAAAATTTATATTTTGATTAAAATATATTTTAGCTAATGTTTAAAAATTTTATTATCACACTGTTTAATTCCATGGATGATGTTTGAGACAAAGGTTATAGAAAAATGTTGTCGTATTACACCATAACTTCTTATCCAAAACATCTTAAAAGCAAATTAACAAGAATGTTAAATTAATAAAAAGTTAGTAAACATGAGTAGTTTTTCACTTTATTCTGATTGATCAATTGCATCAGATCCGAGAAAATAAAAGTTATGACTTGTTTCAGAAGTTTATGACACAGATGCAGACAAAAATAATAGTAAGAATTTAACTATTCGAAAAGTAATATATATACTATAATCTTTCAAGTCTTTACTGAACTATTTTAAAAACAAGTTCTTTGTTTTGAGCAAATCTGTAGATGTTATATTTTTTACAACTTTAAATTAACTAAAACCTTTTCATAATGACAATAGCCAATGCAATGCGTGATATTTTTTTCAATTTCAGGTAAACCAAATTAATCAATACTACAGCTATGTTAATATTGCAAATAGATTCTTCATATGATATATGTTAGTAACTATAACTTTATTTTAAGTGTATATTTGCATGACAAGGGTTGTGTATTTCAATATCATTGCATTACAGCAATATCCATTGAAAACAATAGTAACAAAAATTGCATGTGTAAGACAAATAGTTTTTGCATAAATTGCATTGTCAACAAGTAGGACAGTGAAAGGTTTCTCGACAAGGATAAATCTAAAACTAAAAAAAAACATTTTAATAGGTCAATAAAATGTCATGTTTACGTTCTGATGGTTTACGCATTTCTTAGTAAGATTGGATCCAAAATAGACACAAAGCCATCAATTTGTTGGGTAAAGAGAAACTATTCCCGAGATCCCCTGATTTTTGTTGGTGAAAGACATTATTTGAATTTGTAATAAATTTATCTTTCAGTTTCTTTATAGACAATGACTTGAATGCTTATATATCATCTATACTATTATTATTTCTTTTCATATAAGCTTGGTTATTGGTTTTGATATATTTTTAGGTATTTTTATTTGATTTTATCACTTTTCATCTACATTTTTTCATCAAATTTACTTGGAAAACAAAAACTTTGTTTTTCCTATATTGGTTTGATTTATGCATAAATCGATTGGAAATGAAGTATACATAAATAGTCTCTAAGGTGATTTTTTGATTTAATGATGTTTCCTCATTTTCTAACACTATTTTTTATTGACATTTCTGATTTGGACATACATTTTTTTTCCATATTTTGTTATCATTTGTGCATCAATGGATTTACAATTAAGTAAAGATTAAGTCTCTAAGGTGACTTTTTGATTAAATGATGTCTTCTCACTTTGATACACCATTTTTTATTTACATTTTGGATGAATAGCAGAAGCACCTCAGAAACTAGAAATGAGAATGTTCTCATTGCAGAAATACTGTGCAATTATTAACTGTGTTCATTTTAGTATCAAGTGAGTATATTTGAACTATTAAATACTAATCATTAGAAGTTGACCATCAATCCAATTATTCAATTTTATTATCTGTATCCCTTCCCAGCTTATTATTGAAACTTAATTTTGAATTATCAATTTAATATACAAGTCATAAGATAACATTAACCGAATATGAATATTTAATAAAAATCCTATTGAAATTAAATGTAACACCACTAGAGAAAAAGATTTATAACATGTTAATCAATCAGCTTCACAGTACCTTCTAATCTTTCACATCAAAATAAAACTACCCAACAAAAATGTTGCTAAAGTAAAATGAATGTCTTGATAATAGTATCCTATAAATAAAAAAAGGTAACCAGTGTTCTCCCAAATGCAAAAGGAATGACCCAAGACAAACTTCCCAGTGGGTTTAGTGCTTCATTTAGGAAGCCAAGACAAGCATGCTAAATATTATGAAAAACATGACCAGTCTGCATGTCACCACAGATTTCTGGTTGCCCATTGCATCATGCACGTCTGTCGTTAAGTCACCATTTTATTTTTGTAGCCGATCAATTATTGCCGATTGATTTTCTCTTTGGAAAACTAACGAAACAGTGTAGTGTATGAAATAACAAATAAACTGATCGGATAAACCTTTGAATAGCACATTTCCTGATAAAATTATACAAAAAGCATAAAAATAAAATAAAAAACTAAGTTTATTCACAAAATTGAAAAGAAAAACATGTTTTGAAATAGGCTTATCTATGCAAAAATAACAAAACTTTAATTGAACATAATTTATGATTTACAAATTGAATAAAATTTTGTAATAACGTACACTCTTTTTATATTATTAAACACTTAATAAAAATTTGACAAGCACGATCAAAACTTAGCCTGTTTATAACAGTGAAATGTATGTTATACAGTTCTTAGATTTATTTTAGTAACTATTTTGCCTAAGCCTTTATATTATTTTTTTACTAAGTTCTTTAAAATTACAGAGTTTAAGCTCATAAGGTTATTTAAAAATAAGTTTAAAAAAAGTTCCAGAAAGATAATTTATGAACCAAAGTGGTTTAGAACTCCTTGTTTTTCATTTTATCTTATAAAGATAAGCTAACTCTGGATGTAAATTTACATTTAAATCTGTTAGATTCACAATAAAAAATATTACATTTGATAAATCTATAGGCTCTATAAAAAAATTTCAATATGGGTTTACCTAGAATCAAGTTCTTTTTATTATGTTTCATGAAAAATTATTGAGATTAAAGACAAGTGAAATGGTTGGAAAAAATACAAGTTAGGAAAATGTCAAGAAAAATCATAACTTATTTCCAAAGTTAAACTATGCCTCAGCTAAAATATTTTATTTGACTTTACATTGAATTTGGAGATATGACATGCTATGAAAAAGTTTGAACACATGAATGCTATAAAAAAGTTTATCCGAGTTTTGTACAATGCAAACAAACGAATTGATAGGCTGTTGGTGGCTGAACTAGTCTGCGTCACTTACTGAGCTGTGTCTTCATTAACGAACATTTGTTGGCCCCAAATGGACAACATTGGATCTACTATACCCGTCTTCCTCGTCTGAAAACTATGTGTGGAGGAGAGAATGTTAGAGTCGGTGTTGTGACGTAGTTTCAGGTGTTTAATGGTTAACAAAAATTTATGAGATTTCATTTAAATACGATTTTTTTTAGAAATATAATTACTAATTTTAAAATATTCACTGTGATACTTTTAAGCAAAGTGTTTCAAGAGTACAATTCTTATTAAAGAAAAAAGAAAAATTTAATTATTTCATAAACATTCACAAAAATTTTCAGCTGTTTTTGCAATAGTTCAGTTCTAAATATTAAATTAGTTGTCAAAAAAAGAAAAAAGAAACATTTTTTTAAAAGAGAATTACTAGGGTACTGCTTCAAAATTCGAACACATTTAGCACTAAAATTGTATTTATTCACTTTTTAAATAAAATTGTATCACTAGAAATCCAAAACTTGTATTCAAACGTAAACTGTTGACAAAATTTCATATTCTTATTTGCAATTAGGTTTTACTATAATTTCTAATAAAAAACATCTTTTTAAATAATTTGGAAAACCACCATTTTCTTAAAAGTTCGAACAATTGTAATATGTTCGGGGTATTTTCGAACGATTCCTAAAACAACTATCAAAAGTTCAAACATGGCTTAAAGTGCATTATTATATGCTTAAGTATTGTGCTTACGTTATATGATAAATCAATATAAAATCTATGAGGATTGAGAAATACTAAGTTTGTTTGTATAAAAAGAAAACACTTCAAAATCAGATAAGCAGACACTACTTCCATGTTATCATTTTTTCTTGGAACGTGGACTCTTCAATTCTAGATGTCTATGATTGTTTATATAAAAAAACTGGCCAATGCTTATTGCTGCACCCTGAGGGTATTCAGCAGTATATGTCTATACGATTATGTCCCTTCAGTCCAATGGGAAGTTTTAGTTTTTTCTGGCGATGAGTAATCTTTACTTCTAGATGTCTACGAAATCATGTCAGCATTAGATATCCTTTCAGTCAAATGGGAGGCCTTGGTTTTTCTGGCGATATGGAATCTTCACTTCTAGATGTATACGAGATGATGTCAGCCTCAGGTGTCCCTTCAGTCCAAATAATTTTTAACCATTTTCATTTTTACCAGCTAGTGTCAACTGTTATACCATCTCAAGAAAAACATTGTTCGAACTTCATGAGAGTTTTAACTTTGGAGCAGTACCCTACATCAAAATTTAAATATAAAAACTGTATGCATATGTGTTAGTTGGTTAGTTACTTTCATTTGGTCCTATTGAACCAAGCTATGGGTGCAGTTTCAATACATTCACCGACTGGGTCTGGTTTGCCCTTACTTTGAGGGCACGGTGTGTTATTACTTTTACAAAAGATCAAGAGATTTCTGTTGTAATCAATGTGACATATACACCCTCCTTCGAGGGGGAGCATGCATTTAGCTCCACCGGAATGCCCCCCAGTGCAGTATTCCCACTTCCCACAGTTAGGTCATCAGCAGCGACATGTCGGCTTTATCTCCAAGGAGTTGCTGGTGGTCACATGGGACATCGCGAAGTGTTCAACAATTTGAGGGGACTGTCCAAATCGTTGGAGTTCTGGTGGTCTTCCCAGAGACATTATGTAGCTATGTGTTAGCCTTGTGTGACCTATTCTTAGTCTAGATAGTTTTGTTTGGTATTTCCAGTTCCAAGATAAGGATCTGGTTATGGGAGCAAAATGTTGTTTCAGGCCTCTAAGGTGACTAGTATTTTGACCCACCTTTATTGCCATTTTCTACTAATGTGCATCTTCAGTAAGGGGTATGCATATGTTCACCATTTTTTAGTTCACTGACATTACTATTTTCAAGTTTTTTTAGGAACTATTATTTTTGTTTATTTAAATGTTTCAAATATGTAACCGAATCAAAACCATAATTTTTCTAAAATATGTAAGATATAGTACAAAATAACTTGATTGGTGATTTATAGAATATTTTTACTAAAATAATAATGGTTTTTAAATAGTAGTTAGTGGATTATTGCAGGTCTTCATTTATAATTCAAATTCAAGATGGACTGTACATATTTTAAATAAATAGATAAAGCTGAACAATGTATAGTTATCTATAAAAAATGTAATTATCATATATAACAAACATCAAAGAACAATTATATTTATTAAACCATATCAATTGAAAAACAAAAATATTTACTGTAGAAGAATAATCAACTATGTAACAAAAACTATTAACAAATTTACAATATTTAAAATTATAATTTTAATAGAAGACCCAGAAGAAAGATTTTCCACTAATTCAACATTAAAAGGTAACAAACACATTGTTTTTATAATTACAAGAATTATACAAATCTAAAATAAAAAAATTAATATTTATATTACAGTATTTTAAAGTATAACTATTTTTTTTATAATCTAATATGAAAATTGAAAGTCTATTTTAATATTAAAATAAGTTGCGTAGCTCTTATAAATAAATAAAATATTATCCAATGTCATCATGTCAAAATTTTTCATTTTGAAAATGAAACAAATAAAAATTGTATTGAAAAACTTTGATGTTGTTCATAACTGATAATGTCAACTACACCACTATAACCTAAATGTAGCTGAATAATGTAAGACAAAACCTGTTATGTAGCGATGCCATCAATATAAAAGCCTGTTGAATTTAAACTGTCAAGTTACAATAAATTCAGTTTTCAATTTGCTGGTAAATTAAGTTTACTCAACCAATATTATTTCAGTTATTTGTCATATATTAAAAAAGTATAATAACTTTAAACAACAGAACTTTGTTGAAAATATCACTTATAAAAGATTTCTAATAAAAAATAAAAAATGTTATAAGTAAATATAAAAACAATAATGAACATTTCTCTAAACTATTTTCTCATTTGAAAACTTACTATCATTAGCTCAGCATTGAATGTTATATCTTGTTCATTTACAAACGAGACTATAAGAAATAATAAATATAAAAACTTGCAAAATATTTATTAAACTTTTCTTGAAATGTATTAGTAATTACAAACTCATCTAAAAACACAAAACACACTTAAAAACGCAAGTAAATTTGCCTTAAATAAAATATTTGCTTACCTTAAATCTACTAATGGAAGAAAATCGACGTATTTTAAATGACGGAGACTAGGCAGACTAAATATAGATATATGACCAGTAGCTACATAACAAACTAGACAAACTGCATCTATAAAAAAAATTTAAATTAAAACCATATTTTCTTTGAAATAATTACAATCTTTATACTTCAACATTAGGCAAGTTCTAGTAGGTCAGTAGTTTTGTTTGAATAAGATTAATTTTATAAAACAAAAGTAATTTAATGAAATATAAAAGTTTAATACAATAAACTAAAAAAATGAAATTAAAAAAGAAAGGCTGCTGATTCAACATAAATAAATTATTGATATAATGTATAGGTAGTTAAACCAACTTTAATTGCATTTACATATAGTTTGAAAGCTTTCAACAGAGCATTAATTAATAATCAGCAAACAAACATTCCTATTAAAACATAACTCATTGAATTGAAAGGTATTTCATATTAAGCAATTACTCACAATTTTATAAATTCATATATTAAAAAAATGTTATATTTTCAAATGTGTGTTGAACACAAAAACCTTTACTTTAAATAAAAACAGGGGGTAAAATAATTTGAAAACAAATATTACAAACCTTTAATTTGTATAACTTCAGCTTTAACAATGAAGGAAACTTCCGTCACAACTTGTCTATAAACACAATTTTGTGATGGCAAGGCGACAACTCTGGCCAGTTTTTCTGAAGCAATAACAACAAACTGGCGATCACCCCACACAGTTTCTGACGAATTAGTTGGGGAGGTTTGATTGGTTGTCCCACTTTTGGTTGGAGTTCCTGAAACATTTTAAACATTAAAATTTCAATCATTTTTCTCTAGAAATTTCAAACAATTGTATTAGAAAAATTTTAAGTTACTTTATTTTATAAAAAATAGAATTCGCACGTGGTAAAGTTTCAAATAATAGTACTTTCAGGGTTTTTTACACATTTAGCATTATCAAACTTTGAAGATAGCAGATAATAAAGAAAAAAACAAAGTTAGACTATTTTAATAACTCACTGTCAGAATCTCTTTTTCTGTTGGCTTCTCTCCAAGACTCAAATTGATAAGGGATAAGAGCACCATTACAATCAAGGAAGCTCATGGCAAGAACAGATCCCTTCAGTCTGAAGATCGTTCCTAGGAAAGGTTTAAGAATTTATAATTTAGAATTTAACTTATAAATTTAGATTTAGAATTTAACTTCCAGCTTCACATTTGGAATTTATCTTCCAGCTTCACATTTGGAATTTATCTTCCAGCTTCACATTTGGAATTTATCTTCCAGCTTCACATTTGGAATTTATCTTCCAGCTTCACATTTGGAATTTATCTTCCAGCTTCACATTTGGAATTTA
>JARUHE010319697.1:0-11514 GCA_031471125.1 Archaeomysis grebnitzkii | reverse complement strand
TTATAATTATAATTATAATTATAATTATAATTATAATTATTATAATTATAATTATAATTATAATTATAATTATAATTGTAATAATTATAATTATGATAATTATATTTACAATTATAATTATTATAAATATAACTAAAATTATGATTATTATAATTATAATTATAATTGAAAAAAATGTTTTTTTTCACTATGACTCGTATATCAATTTGTTGGAAAGAACTTTCTTGAAATGAAAGAAAAAAATGTAAGCCATAATATTATATTAATTATTATAATTAACTTATCGTTATTTATTAATTAGTTTAGCCATTTTTTTATTAACCATTGTCATTTATTAATTATTAACCATTGTTATTTATTAACTGTTTTAACAATTACTGTTTATTAATAATAATATATATAATTATCGTTATGTATTAATTAGTTTAACCATTATTCTTTATCAACCATTGTTGTTTATTAATTATTAACCATTGTTATTTATCAACTATCTTAACCATTTGTGTTTATTAATTATTAACCATTGTTATTGCACCCATATTATTTGTTAATTCTTTCCACCATTACTATTTATTAATTATTAACCATTATTATTTATCAATTATTTCAACTATTATTGTTTATCAATTATTCACATCATTCTTAATTAATTCTTAATCATAATGTTTTTATTCAACACCAATTAACCTTTATTATTATCGGTATGATGAACACATGAAAGCATAAAATGATAAAACCCAACAATAAAAAATAATTAACAATGTTCACAACTTCATTTACTTGCCTGGCCTTAATTAAACAACTTTCCTCACTCATTTAATCAATAATTATCTTCAGCTTTGAAACTTTTAGGGACCAACTCGTCAAATGAACAACATTCTGTAAGAACCCTCCCAGAAGAAATACGTTGTACGTACGTACGCGTACCAAACGTACGTCGTAAAAAACATATTTATGGTGCGTTTTCTTCACAAAATATATGCTTGTCTGGTGCGTTGTATCTAAAAAATACGTACTTAAATGTTTTTGTGGAAAAAACGTACCTTTTTAGTCCATGTACATTTGGTACGCGTGCGTACTTTTTTGGGGGGAAATCGTGTACAATTCCTGCACGAAATCGTATATAATAACATACAATTCTTATATAATAGTATAGAATTCGTATATAATAATATAAATTTCTTATATAATAGTATAAGTTTCATATATATTAGTATAAAACCGTATATAATGTTAGAACAACCGTATATAATAGTATAAAATTCGTATATAATAGTATAAAATTCGTATATAATAGTATAAAACCGTATATAATGGTATAAAAATCTTATATAATAGTACAAAGTTCGTATATAATAGTATAAAATTCGTAAATAAACATCAACAAAAATAATGATGGTAATAATAATGAAATTAAAAATAACAACAATAACATTAAATACATTTTTGTTAACGAGACAATTAAAATTTGTTGTTTATTGAAATGTTCAATGAATCTATGCAAATTTTTCGAAATAATTCAAAATTGCGAAACAAGTTGAAAAAAATAATCAAATAATTTAATCAAACCTAAACTCGAAAAAATCTTTTAAATGTTTTCTAAACAAAAAAAATGGAGCAAAGTAGAACAATTTCGTTTTAAGTTCGGTAGAAAAATCAAAATAAAACCTGCGAATGTGAATAAATAAATAAATAAATGCGTTGGTATTCCGATCCATAAAAATGCTGACAATTAGGAATTAGGAATTAGGAATGGGAAGGAATTTAATTAGGACACAAATTTGCAGCGACAAAATTGCATCAAAAACAACTCCGCTTCGAGGAATTCTTTGTCTAAATAACTCGTCAAGATTTCCCGAATTTCTTCTATGAACCTGTCAAACATTTTTGGTTTCAGTCCAATGATTATTTTTTATTCGTGTAGCTATCTGAATAATTATATATAATTATATATAGTTATATATAATTATATACAGTTATATATAATTATATATAGTTATATATAATTATTTATAGTTATATATAATTATATACAGTTATATACTGTATAATTATCTAAATATATTTTACAATTTATTATTGTTTTCATTAAAAGAAGTATTTGTACCATACTAGCTTTCGTATATGTATTATAGTCAATAACACTTAACTAAAAGTTGAGGGTATAAGGCTAATCTACGTTGGAGGGAGGTGGCTATTTTTCAGCTAATAGACAATGGTTTAAAAGTTAAGTGAAAAATATTTTCTCAACTTACAGTTGGCTAATAATTATCAAACTCACTTACTACAAATACTCAACTAATTGCACAACTTCTGTTGACTACTTGTTTGCTAATTAAGATCAGGGCTGTAAATTCGGAGTCTGAGTCGCAGTGAAAAGAGTTGTAGTCGGAGTTGTTGGAAATTGTTGGTTGCTATTATATTCGGAGTTAGAGTCGGAGTCGAGATACACTAATTGTAGAAGAGTCAGAGTCTATGAGTTTTATAAACCATTAACACTAAATTGTAAGAAATGGAGCTTAAGAAGTAGCCTGATGATTCACTTGGTATAATGATGAAATGCCACTATAGCTAAATGTTGATAGTACAGTGTACAAAGTATAAAATATTTTATAAACGCAGCAGTCAGAGTCGAGTCTTTTGAGACCTAGAAGTTGGAGTCGGCTGTTCTAATTGCTAAGAGTCGGGGTCCGAAGGATACTGTACTGACAAAACCATATACTAAATCAGGGAAACACTAAACTCAATCTACTAATAAAAAATCTGAGATATACTGTATTGAAACCCATCAATTATGAACAAGAATACCAATGTTATTATTGTTTCAAGCTGTACAGCCATTTTAATTTTAACCAAACATTATCTACCACATCTAACACCCACCATACCACACGTTTCTTAAACTAATATAACACAATAGAATATAGATATAGCTCTCCTAACATTCGTACTAAAATTAACAAACACTAGACTTCTCCACAAATAAATAATACAATATCTCAATTATTCCTTAGCAATATCATTATAATGCCACCTACCTATTTCATACAACTGTCTCAAATCAAACACAAGGGAAATTGTATTAACAACATTATTTATATTGTTGACGCTAATTATATGTTGTGATAGAGATTGTTTTTAAAGATGAGACTGCTGGATAAGACTTCATTGCTTATGTAGTTTGAGGAGCGAACTCTGAACGACGGGGAACACATAAGTCATGATCTTGACAACCATTTTTCTTGATTCAATGAAAATCGAAATAACATTGTGTCAATGTGATTGAATAATAAAATCAAGTTTATTGGATCGAGAAAAAGAGCGGTTGAGATTACGTCTATAGATTAGGTTGAGAAGCTTTATTTTGCGCCTTTTTAATATAGTTTGTATTATTTTCTTTATTGTTTTATGTAGGGTAGTTCCTACCAAAACTTTAGAAAGCCTTGTTTTGAATACATTTTTAGTGTGGTTTTAAAATTTGTATTCAGGCATTGTATTGACTTTTTTAATTGTTATTCTCATCTGTTACTTCAAATCTTGATTACTGTAACTCATTGTTATAATATTATCAAGTTACTTACTAATAAATTACAGAAAATACCGAATTCTGCTGCTCGCTTGGTTACAAGGTCTAGAAAGAATGATAGTATCACACCTCTCTTGAAGCAGCGACATTGGTTACCTGTTGTTAGGCGAGCTGAGTATAAGATAGCTATCACAACCTATAAATGTGTCGAAGGAAATCATAACTACATATAGAACCTTGCGTTATCTGCGATCGACCAGGTTAAACTTATTGGTGATACCTCAGATCTTTGGCGTTACCATGGGTGGTCGTTCTTTTATATTTTATATATATTATATATATATATATGGTTTCCGTAATTTTGAAAATTTTAAATCTCAACTGAAGACTTACCTTTTAACTAAAAGTTTTAATTGATTTTAAAGTAACGTTTTCTTCATTTATGAAGCGCAGTAGAAAATTGTAATCTTTAAGGTAATTTTAGCAGCGCTATATAAGAGAAGATAATCAAGATATTGTATTGTATTTATTGTTACCATCTTTATTAACATCATCATTAATTTCATTTTTGTTATCATAACTATCATCTTTTTTTGTAAAATTAAGAACCTCTATCAGCTTTATTATCATTATCTTTGGGATGACCATTATTATTAACTTTTTTATTGCTATTATTAGTATCATCATTGCTATTATCATTATCATCTTTGTTATATGAACCGTCCGGTTGTTTTCATTGGGTTATCGACAACTATCTGTGGAATTATTTTGTTTTATAATTGTAAATTGTATAATTTACGATGATCATCACGACATTATTCATCATTGTTCACCATTACTCATCAATATGCATCATTATTCGGCATTACTTAGCATTATTAATTATCATTCACCATTATTCATGTATTTTTCATTGTTATTCATCATTATTCAGCATTGTTCAGCATTATTCATCATTATTCAGCATTGTTCAGCATTATTCATCATCACTTATCATTATTAATTATTATTTATCATTGTCATAGGATTTCATATAGTCGTATTATATATAATAGATCGACTATATATTGTTAGGAAACGCTTCTAATAAAGTTAGTTTTAGTAACCAAATTGTGTATGATTCATCCCCTAACATGGCTTCGGCCATTACAATATGTATTATAGTTTTTAATTTATTATATTTATTCTTTTGTTTTATTATATTAATTTTGTTTTTATTTTATTAGATTTATCCTTCATATTGTATTACAATCATTATAGTTTTAATTTGTTATACTTATTCTGTTTATATTTTATTATATTTATAATGTTTTTATTTTGTTATATTCATTATATTTTTATTTTATTATAATTATTCTACTTTTTGTTTTGTTATATTTTTTTTTATTTTAATCTTTTTTTATTTTATTATATTTATTGTTTTGTTATATTTGTTCTATTTTAATCTGTTTGTTATTTATAAATGTTTTTTTTATTATACTTATTCTTGTTTTTTATTTTGTTTTGTTTGTTCTTTTTTTATTTTATTATATTTATTCTATTTATTGTTTTATTATACCTGTTCTATTTTTTTATTATTGTATTTATTACATTTTTTTGTAAAACTTATTATATTTTTCATTTTTTAAAATTTATTATACTTCTAATTTTATTATATTTTTTTTATTTTTTTTTTATTTTTTATTTTAATTATTATATTTCATCTTTCATTATATTTGTTCAAATTATTTTGTTATTCCATTTATTTTTAGTGGTTATTTTATTTTATTTTTATTTTTTATTTTATTGTCTTTTTATATTTTTTGATTATTTCTATTTTATTTTATTTTATTTTATTTATTATATTTTTATTTTATTATATTTTTCTTGTTTTACCATATTTATTAATTTTTTTTATTTTATTTTATTTTTTACTGTATTTTATATTTTATTATAGTTATTCTAATTTTATTTTATTATATTTATGTTTTTATTACATTTATTATATTTTTTATTTTGTGGTATTTATTATATTTTTAATTTTATTACATTTATTATTTTTTTGTTGAAAATAAAATAAAAATGAAAAGTTTTGCATAGACCAAATTATTTTCGAAGTCATTAAGCACTAAATCCAAATTTCAAAATGCAAACGCGTCACCATATTTAATTTTTTAAATGCAAACACGTCACAATATTTAATTTTTAAAATGGAAACACGTCACAATATTTAATTTTTAAAATGGAAACACGTCACAATATTTAGTTTTTAAAATGCAAACACGTCACAATATTTAATTTTTAAAATGCAAACACGTCACCATATTTAATTTTTAAAATGCAAACGCGTCACCATATTTAATTTTTAAAATGCAAACACGTCACCATATTTAATTTTTAAAATGCAAACACGTCACCATATTTAATTTTTAAAATAGAACACGTCACCATATTTAATTTTTTAAATGCAAACAGGTCACCAAATTTATGGCTAATCTAGATATTAACGTGAAACAAAAACATGAATAAACAAGAACGTTGGACACAAATAAAAATAAATCTCTTATATATCTCGAGTGAAATTTATTAAGAGGGATTTACATATTTTTCTTATCAATTTGTTGTGATGGAAAAATTTATTTTATGTAGTACACTAAATAGCTGAACAGGTTTTGAATGAATAGAACAACTTTACCAAAATTACATTAACAAACATTTTTTTATTAATCTATCAACTATATACGAAGCAACATTTTCAACTCCAGTATTGTTTCTTAATGTAAATTATATTTTTAATATTTTTAAAATATTTTTAAATAAATCCTTGAATATAATTTCTAAATTTTATTTTGTGTACTCGTCATTTCAAAAGTTTATTTTACAGCGTCATTCCTATAAATAAAATACACCACAAAATAGAAATGTTCTCCACCCAGACAATTCCTTCAAATGTGGTTCAAATCTGTGTCTTAGAAATTATCTAAAAATCAATGATTTCGCCTCTAAATGAGCAATGCACGGCTTATAAATGTTTTCAACTTTAATAACTTGTTTGAATCTTCTAATTTATGGTTATATCATCTCTGCTGTCTTCACTAAGTGTACTATATATGGTAGGTTTATAAATAGTCGTTAAATGTACTGTATATGATAAGTTTATGAATAGTAGTTTAATGTACTACATATGGTAGGTTTATAAATAGTAGTTAAATGTACTGTATATGATAGAGTTGCAACTTAAACGTACTAGGATAGCGTCTCAAAGTTTGAACACTCACGAAGCTCGAACAACGCACAGTTATATTGAAACAAAACAATCAATAGGACCTGTTGACTTCATAAAGGAAAGAATTTAGTTATTAAACATAGTGTATAAGATATATTTATAAATATGTTTGTTAAATGTACTAAATACGCTGGATGTTCTACAAAGTAAATTTAACTTATTCCTTAAAGAGGTTTCTTGTGTTAAAACAAATCAAAATTTTTTTTCACTTAAACAAATACTAAATATTTTAAATGCTCTAAATTTCTCCATTTTATATTTTGACAGCTTTGTGATTAATTTTTTCCGTCTGTTGTCAGTTTTTAAAATTTATTTCGAAGTGAACATTTGTTTGTGTTAAACACCGACGAGATAAGAATTAAGCTTTGTCGTTGAATCTGAAAGCTCTCTTTAAAGGATTCATTTTTCAAACCAATGCTAAGTGGATTGCAAAATTTCAAGAAATTTTCAATAATGTTTTGATATGAAACCAAATTCCATCAATAAAAGAATGGAAACACTTTTGTTTGCTTTTGTATTACCTTTGTTGTTGTTTTCTATTCAATTCTATCTTCGGCATAGAGGATGGAGCGCTCACACGCTCATGACGGTGTATCTAGCCCCCACCACAGCAGGTCTGACTATCGGGTCAGCAGCTCTGCCGCTCCCAACAGGTCCGCCCGCACATGCAGGCATGCGAACAGATGTGTAGTGTTGTGTGTGTGGTGTTTTCAAATACTTAAGTCCATTTGCTTCACTTAACTGTGAAGATGTTGGACTGAAGGATTAAGTACCCAGTATTAACAAGATGTTAAAATAACGTTGAATTTATATTGGTTTTCAACGTATGTGGAAATAAAAAAACGTAACTTTTATCCATGAATACACATTAGAAAATTATAAAATACAGAATAAGTTGAACGGTTGATGGTATATAAGCAAAAAAAACCGCAAATGTTTTTATTGCGAATGAAATGCCAAGATTAAAACTTGATGGAAAAAGTTGGGAAATGAAAGCATAAAATGACATCACATTACCGGCAATCTAACGCATTAATAAAACCACACTTAGTGAATTTTCTTGGATGATTCTGGTGGAAGAAATTATTGAAAGGTGTATCGCACACAAACTAAATTTATTATGACATACTTGTGAAGTAATACAGTTAGTTAAAAAGGAAAACTAAAACAAAATAAAAATAAAAAGGCGGCAGTCAGAAAACAAAATTTAAAAGGGTAAGAAAAAGTTTTTCATTTCCTTCAAGAGGAGAAAGATTATTTTTTATCATTAGTTTAAAAAAGTATTTTTGCAGCAATCACTGAAATTATCTGAAAACAAAATATTTTCTGTTCTTATGTTCAAATGGTTGCATTTGCTCTAAAATGATTGTAATAGGCTTGAATTCTCAAAACTAATATATATATATATATATATATATATATATATATATAAACTTTTCAAAAACGAGAAAATGTTAATAGAGTTGCTGTTGATATTACGCTCAGAAAATTAGAAAATGTTAGTGGAGTTATCATTGGTATTACATTCAGAAAAAACTAGAAGCTTTTAGATGAGTTGTCATTGGTATTTCACTCAAGAAAAACTAGAAAATGTTAGTGGAGTTATCATTGGTATTACACTCAGAAGGAACTAGAAAATATTAGTTGAGATGCAATTAGTATTACACACAGAAATTAAAATATAAAGCAAAATGGTGGATAAAACCAAACGGAAATATTGTGTAAAAAAGGAAGAACATTTATTGAAGAGAAAAGAGAAAGGTTTGGCTACCCTTAATCTCGAAAGACGTGCATTCATATGTAAATAAAAACAACGAAGAAAAAGATTCAAAATGACACAAATTTCGTATCGTTAAGAACTCCCGCCAAAATATTTGAACAGTTGCCAATGCGTGTATTTTTTCATCGATTTTTTGATAGTTAGTTTATGTTTCAGTTTGGTTTTGAATTTCTTGATAAATTCTATTAAATGGATCGTCAATAGCACAATTTAGGTAAGTTCTATGTTATTTGAATGTGGATTACTTTACTTGTGCTATTGTCGAGGTATAATTCTAGGTCCATTCGACTAGAAATACTTACAAACAAATAATTATTAGAAAATACGATAGAAGTAAAAAATGACAGTAAATATAAAAATAGATAATTCTTATTTATTAATAAGTACATAAAATAGTTGTAAAAAGTGAGAGAAAATAATATCAAAATCACAAAATATATCACATTAATAATTAATAAATAAAAAGTCTGCGAATATAAAATATATTATATTTTGTATAGTGTCTGACTCCAGATTTTTCCTATTTATTAAAGCATAAAACTATAAAAAATCGGAAAACATAATTAAATGATTTTTACAACCAGGGAAAGTTTTATTGGACATAAAATAGATAAAAATTGTTTCAAGGTAAAGTTTCCAAAAATATCCAATCTCAAGATTTAAGACTGAGTTTCACATGAAATAAAGTTCAAAATATTTCGATTTTATAAGTTTATTTTTATTTTCTCTGTTTATCTCGTCGACATTTTTTGGATTACATGCAATCATTGTTATTAAACTATGATTATACGTTTATATTTTGTTTTGTACATACTATACCAAATCCAAAAAGGTTTATGCTAATAAGCATTACAGTAATGAACATGTTAAGCAAAAGCCAATAAAGTATATAACATTGAAACATTTTTTCTCCCCTGTGTAAGTCGCACTTAAGTGGGTGATGTCTTAGAAATTGAATCTCTATAGCACCCATTGCCTGGTCCATAGAAGTTTATTTCCAATTAAATTAAATTAATTTAAATTAATTTAAATTAAATGAAATAAATTAAAAATAGTAGACGGTTATTTCCAATTAGATATTAATAAACAGGAGATCAGTGAGAAAGAAAATAAAAACTAAAAATTAAATTGTAATTTTGTTTTCAGATGAAGTAAAATAAATTTTAATTTCTTCTTCTTTTTGAATTTATTAATAAAGAAAATTAAAAAAAATATATTTGAACAAAAAGGTTTGTTTGTTTCAGTAAAACGTTTTTAAAAGTTTAAGATTTTTTGTTCTAAGGAATTATTTTCTCTTAAAAATACCTCAAAGAAGTTCAATTTTATTTTGATGTTCAGTTTATAATCTTTTGTAATTTACGTCATTATTTTTTTTATTTAAAATGTAATTTTACAAAATAAATCATTGGACTTCTTTATTCAAAGTTATTTTCAAACAGTTTCCCATTTTATTTTTAATACTTTGTTCCAATTATTTTTATTTTTATTTCAAGAGACATAAGTTATAGACTACCAATTAATACAATTATAAATCCAAAATTATCGCTTTTTTAACTTATAAAGTTAGGGATTAATTATGGAAATGAATTATCTTTTAAAATTAATTGCTTATGGGAATTTATTCACATTTATGACAGTAAAATTCGTGTACAAATTTACAATTATTTCCATTTAAAAAAAAATTCATTTTATGTAAAAAAAATTCACATTTTATCTGAAAAATAAAATGAAATGAAAAGTGAAAAATTTGATAAAACAAAATATAGAGCTTTTAAATTCACATAGATTTTTAGCCATTGAAGTTGAAATGTTTCCTTTTAAAAGTTTTATTTAGTATAGTATTACAATTAGCATAACTAAAACATGACTGTAAAAATGAATGCATAATGATAGCATAATTTATAGAAAATAAAATAATAATATTTATGAATTAGATTATTAAGGTATTCGTGTAAGATCATTAAAAGCGAAATTCTTTAGCCCAAAAACATTATTATTTTTAACGCATTACTGCAAAAGTGGAACCTTTCAAGAGTAAAAGCTTAGTAGCTTGTAAAAAGTTGCAAAATAAGCACAACACAAAATTTAATGAGAGTTTGAACGCTACAAAATGCAAAAGAAAGCGAAGATCGTTTTGTGTGATCGGACCTGAACTTTTCAGACCTTGTTTTTGGTTCTCTTGATTCTTGTTTATTCCATTAAAAAATCATGAATCAAATGAAGGAACGGATTATGCAATTGATGAAAATCACATGCAAATAAAAATTTACAAATAAATAAAATTGGAACAGAAGTGTATTAAAAATTGGTTATTTTATATAAACTCTTGATTAGAATAAAACAAACAAAGTTTATGTAAATTCTGACAAAATTAAGTAATTTACCCACACTCTTGTCATATTATTTTTTGTTGAGATAACACAAAACATTTTTAAATATTTAAATATTTTAATTTTCTTTAAAGTTCGCATTTACTCATGATTTTATACCCAACTGTAATGGTTACATACCCTACAAAGGGAATTTTTTTCGTGGCAATGAAAGCTTTTATTTAACATATATATTATATATATTATTATATATATTAACCATATATATTATATATATTATTATATATATTAACCATATATATTATATATATTATTATATATATTAACCATATATACATCTGTATCGATAATAAATGGAAATCAATTACAATAAATAACTGTTACTACCGTGGCCGAAGCCACGTTAGGTAATGAATCATACACGATTTACTATTAACCATTTATTATTATTATTACTTTATTAGAACATTAGACAATATATAGTCATTCTATTATCTATAATACAATATTATGACAATCTTCCCCTCAAATATCAACCTACCTCTTCTGACATGTTTCTGCAAGAGCTATATTAAAGCTTCGTGTTCAGCTTTCAATAGAAATTCTTTTGGAA
>JARUHE010319675.1:0-11515 GCA_031471125.1 Archaeomysis grebnitzkii | reverse complement strand
AAATAATTCGGGCGTTATAGGGTTAAAGCATGTATGTTAACGATGCCGGGCAGTTATTTGCCATATGAACTTGAAGCATAACTGACTTGTGTTGCTAGTAAACAAGATATTACCCCACGTTTTTAAAAGTTGTTAGGTTCAGACAAATACAATGTTAAAATCACGTCTACCCAATAGGCTAAGCTAGGTGTTTTTGGCCACTGGAAACCATTTGAAGAGCAAAGTCGAGTTAGGTTTTGTTTGGTGGGTCACGATAATGCTAAGATTGACTTAAAAACTGACTGATTTTACCGACATGGTTAGTGAAATATTGAAATCGAGGAAACTGATTGCCTTAAATTTTTCACCCTATGTAATTATTACGTTAAATTTGAACGAATTAGTAGCAGTCTAGGTTTTGTAAGAGATGGATGTGCGTCTCAGTTTCATTTTTTGTGTTTTTTCTCAAACTCTCTCTCCGATATATTTTACATTTGCCTTTACTAGCACGCTTTATTGTGCCTTAGAATGCGTTTTTTTTCGATTACATAAGCTGTAGGTGAAATAACGATGCCATCCCGTGCGGTCGTATAAATGCCCATTGGCAATTATTAAAGCTTCCGAACACACGACACCTCGCCCAAGTACCTAACCTTACCAAATCTAACCTAAAGCAGAAACGAAGGTTGCAATAGGAGAACTAAACTCTCTGAATTGATAGTACTTTCTTGTTAAATGTTGCTCGAATTTATTTACACCCTTTAAGTAGGATTTAGCCTCGTATTGAAATGGACTATCCGGCACCCCTGAATGTATGAACACCTATGGCTCTTTTAAAATACAGGAATGGAACTTTAAATTTTCAATTCTTCTCGCTATTACGAGATTTGTTTGGTTAATCTTGACAACGATCACGCAATTTTTCAATCTTTTTTTTGCAAAAATAACTTCTATTAACATTATAATATATTTACATATTTTCATGTAGCTACAAATTGTTGAAAAAATGCAACATTAAATTAATTATAACCTGTTGTATATCGCAAATCATAATTAATCATAATTAATTATAATTTATTATAAACAATTATAACATGTATATCGCAAATCTAAATGGTGGGTCCACTATTATTTTTCATAATGGTAACTTGTTTCGTATCTTGAATAGCAACATACTGATCTCGAAACTAATGCTAACATATTTTTCATTGTATGTTGAATTATAAAACACAAATATTATTAAGCTGTGATTGAAAAACCAGCTTCTATACGCGACCTTTGATTGTTTTTGGTGGGACAGTGGCTGATTTGTAGACTACCAAAACTTTGATTTGTCTACAAAATAATAAAATATTAACTTTAAGAAAAGTTTGCTCAAATGAAAAGAAAAGGCATTACATTATAAACACTGGTAACACCAAAGATTTTTTCTTAAATCCATATTTACTTATTAAAACGTATATTTAAACAAAATGGAATTCATGGTTAACATGATTTTATTTGATGGTTTAGAGAAGTTTATTTCAAATGAAAGAACAGAAGATTGTAAGGTAGAATGCTTGAAATACTTTTTGCCTAGAATAACTAGTTTTCTTAAATAGTATACATTTACGAGTTTTTAGATTAAACCAGTTTATTGTAAAGTAATGATGATTCAAAATTATTTTTTGAAGGTTTAGATATATTTTTATTTGAAGCAAATGAAAGAAAAAGATTAATATAATAATATATAGAAATGCATTAACAAATTATACAATTTTATAAAAATTTTCAACACACAACGCTTCCAATGCGTAGCATTTACTCGTACTTGTTGAAGAGTATCTAATAGTATCTACAGTAAAGCATATTTCTTCAGGGATACAATGGAGTTGATAGAAAAATCGAGAAAATGGCCAAAGTTTGCTAGTGACTATAAATTTAAGGTAAGTTTCTTTGAATCTATAATTAAATTTTTATTAAAGTGTGTGCGTGTAAGATTCGTGTGTAACATTTGTAATCTTCTGATTTGCTTTATGTTTTGATTTTAATAAAAAAATATTGAATTAATTTTCACAAATTTTGGGCTAAATATTGATGAGACGGGATGTGATTTCACAACATTTACCATACGAACTATGGGAATATGAAATGAGCCAAGCCTATGTTGCTAGTAAACAAAAAAATACCCCATGTTTTTAAAAGTTCCTAGATTTGCAAAGTGCAAAGTTTAAACTAAATTTATCCAATAGTACATATGTTTATAAGGTTTTTTTCTGCCCCCGTAAACCATTTGAGGAGCAAAGTCAGGATAGGTTAGGTCACGATAATGCCTAACATATGAATTGTCGTTACATTTTTACCCTACGGACTTACTACTGCTTACTTCAGTGAATTACATTAGTCAATGAATGGCATTCATAGGAGAAGGCTCAAGCTGTTGCTTTAGTTTCGGCCATGGACTCGTGTCACCCATATTCAGAACCTAATGTGGTAATGTGGCCATATAAATTTTATGCATTCAGTAAATTTGACAGGAACATAATGACACTTAAGGAATAATAATAAAACAATGATAATAATGATAATAATAATAATAAAAAAGAACAACAAAGAAAATAAATAAAAACAAGCAAATAAAAACAATAACAGTCTAAACATGCCCTGCAATCATTAATTTAAGTGGTAAACTGGCCGCCCCATTGCCCTCCTGGAGCCAGCGACAATACAATTGAATTGTCATATAACATCATAATCTGTCAAGTGATATAATTTAAAATATTTATACAGTGTAACCATCGTTATGTACTCGCAATGCAATTAATTTAGAAAATAAATGTTAGACAAACAATTTTTAAAATACATTTAAATCTTGTGGCTGGGGATAAAATATTTCCTGATAAGACCTTTCAATTTTGAAAACAAATTAATTATCAGTATTTCGTATAAAACTATACTTTTATTACACATGAACAAACATTTGTAACTTTTAGTTAAAAAAAACTTGCATTTTGTATGAACACACTTAAATTTCACTCAATTATAAAAACAAGATAATTTAATAAATAATCCAACAATTTGAAATTGCTAAGATAAACGTAAGTAAGCTATTTATAGGTTACTAAGTTTGAATATATTTGTTCAGGTTAATCAATTTTTTATCGGAAATGTGGAAGGTGAAAGCTAATAGTCCTTTAGGACAATGTGGCAGCCTAAAGTATTGGCCTGAGGAGGCTGTACGCTTCTATTCCACTTTTGGTCTGTTTTTCAAAATAATTTATTTTCACTTTATTTGTTTTTTTTTATTAATTATTAGGCTGCTTTACTGCATCTGAGTAATTATTTTCTTATTTACATAAACTGGGCGTGACCTAACATTTCCATCCCGCTCTGTCAATATTTTGCCAAAATTTGTTGTAAATTGTCACAAAATATTGTTATAAATTGTATCAAATTAATGTAAAAATAAAGTTTGATTAAAGTTTGAGATATGCGTGTTATCGACCGCACTTGATTCAATCAATATCTTATGATTGTGTGTCAATGTGCTCAATCACAAAATAAATTGATTTAATCAAGAAAAGGTTGGGTTGAGATCACGTGCATGTTCAAGTTTAGCTTTTGAGATTATACAAGCTTTCCTTTATGCCGTTATCGTCGTTTGTTGTCGTCGTTCTGTGTTCCACACTTCAACACAAGTTCGTTTTGAGAGTTCGAGCAGTATTTCAAAGTTTCATTATGATCTTGTTGTTGGCAATGTAGATGTTTTCCCACAAATTTATTTATTTTCTTTCAAATAAAATCGAGGACTTGTCTTCGATTTGTTTTTATGATTGATAGACAGAATTAATGTTTTAACATTTTTTTATTCCATATGTTCTGCTTGAGTTTTTTTAACGGAGACTGACGTTGATATAGGACAATTCCTGATTTGATTTATTTATTAATCTTTAGAAATAGTTTAAAACTCCTCGTCTAATCCACCAACCACCATAACTTTTTGGGATTTAAGCCCAGCCATTATCCCCACCATCAATTGGGTGTCTACAAACTATTCCTTTGTGTGTAACTTAAGCCCAATCCTTGTGCAGAATGTATTGCTTTAGAGCTCTTCAAGCAGTTTATATTGCTAGAATTATTGTTGAAAAGTCGCTAATACAACCGTTGAAGTCATGCTCTGCTTATACCCACCACCTTACAGGTATTCACATACTTCCCCTAGTATGTGATTTGTCCCAGCTCTATACCCACTTCCAATTGACTGCCCGCACACTTTCCATTTGTGTGGGTTCCTTGCCCAGTCCCTTTACCCTCCCATAATACCTACTATCTAAAAGTTTCTAGCACACCTAACATTTGTGTGGGACTTGTACCCATCATCCAATGGAAGCAAACACAAGTTTTTTATGTGGGAATTGTACCCAATACAAGTTGTCCGTGGTATATCTAAGGGAACCCACATAAGTTTATTTTATGTGGTACAAATACCCACCATCCATCAGAACCAATACAATTTTGTTTGTGGTACATAAACCCACCATCATACGTCTCCCCAACAAACCCATCCACTGAACCCCCTCCCTGCAGGGACTGAACCTCCTCCTGCGTCTCTTCGGCTACGACGTCATCGTGAACCACGACGAAGGCGAATCAGAAGTAGCTTTGGAGTTCCACCTTCGAGACGACCTTCAAGACACGCTGAGGTATCACCTCGTCTCTGAGGACACCGCCAGCCTTATGGAGACGCGGTGCGCCTTCCTTGACCTTAATCAGGTCATCATCAAGACCAAGGTGACTGGTATTTTTGGTATTTTAAAGTTGGGTTTTTATTAATATTTTTTGGTATTTTGTAGCTAGATTTTTAGGATTTCTGTAATCAAGGTGACTGGTATTTTTCGGTATTTCAAAGTTGGGTTTTTATTAATATTTTTTGGTATTTTATAGCTAGATTTTTAGGATTTCTTTAATCAAGGTGATTGGTATTTTTTTGTATTTTAAAGTTGGGTGTTTATTAATATTTTTTGGTATTTTAAAGTTGGGTAGTTTTCAATATTTTTTGGTAT
The DNA here is from genome assembly GCA_031471125.1 of Archaeomysis grebnitzkii. Lineage (NCBI taxonomy): Eukaryota > Metazoa > Arthropoda > Malacostraca > Mysida > Mysidae > Archaeomysis > Archaeomysis grebnitzkii. The sequence goes on along the minus strand of JARUHE010319675.1, from coordinate 6,494 downwards.
TTTAAAGTTGGATAATTATTAATATTTTTTGGTATTTTAAAGTTTGGTCTTTATTAATATTTTTTGATATTTTGTAGCTAGATTTTTAGGATTTCTTTAATGAAGGTGACTGGTATTTTTCGGTATTTTGAAGTTGGATATGTATTAAAAAATTTGGTATTTTATAGATAGATTTTTTAGGATCTTTTTAACCAAGTTGACTGTGATTTTTTAGTATTTTGAAGATAGGCATTTCTTAATGTTTGGTATTTTATAGCTAGATTTTTAAGATTTTTTTAATCAAGGTGACTGTTTTTTAGTATTTTAAAGTTAAATAATTTTTAGTGTTTTGTAGCTAAATTTTGTAGTATATTAGGTGTTTTTTTATAGTAATTTATGTGTTTTAAATCTAGATATTTTTTAGTATTGGAAATTCTAGTAAGTTTTGTCATTTAAAAACTGTCATTTTTAATTTTTTTAACATGGTCCTTTTTTAACATTGAAACTAGTTTGTTTTTATTAATTAAAACTACTAATTAAATTAACTTATAACTAACATTTGTAATTATTCAACTTTTTGATAAGCTAAAATTGAATACAAATAATTACATCTTATATTTTATTTAACATCGGTGGCCAACCAAGTTTTTAGTTTTCTTCAACAATTATTCACTAAACCACCACACATAATCCAATTGTTTTATGGTAATGCTTCAAATCTTAGTTTGAATTTAACTAATTAGTTCAGATAGTTTTTGTATTGAATGATTTGTGATAATTAATATACTTTAACCGTTTTTTGTCACACCGGTGATACACAAGTATAATGGCTTACTCCATCTTGTGTAGCACCAGTGATATAATTAAGTTAGGTTTTTAATTACTTATAAGATGGAGTAAGCCATTAGACTTATGTATCACCGGCGTTCCAAGAAACGGTTAAAGTCTTAAATTGTAAGGTTAAGGGACAACATCGGTTATTAGTTTAAATATACATTTAAACTTTAATATAAATTTTATTGTCGGTTTTAAATCTTTAATTTACCTTTACTTTTTTACCCAATGTATTTAATTTATTTTTAAGTATCCCTAGTAGCATTTCAATGGCTAATTATTGGCTATTTTCCAAGGTAACCATAGAATAGCCACTAAATCATGGCTAACAGCTAAGGATCAGCCACTAACTAGGGATAAATGCTACTAGGGTATAGCGTAAGAATGGTGGTTACTATTGGTGTGTAGTACTATCTATGGGCCATTTTATTCTATATTTATATACATTGAATAAACATACAATACAGTTTATAATTCTCCAGAGGTGAAGATCTACTAAGGTGGTATTTTCTAATTTCCGTTTCTAACGTAGTTTTTGTACCCGAAATAATCAAGTGCACATTAAAGTTGTTTTTTGTATATTGACCGAGAGTAATCATTTATATCTTAAATGAACTAATCCTAGTCGGAAAATAGCGTGTTTTCTATCTGTTTTGATAGTAATTAGCCGTTTAGTGCTGTTTTTTTTTATCTCTGTTGAACAAAAAATATTTTTAGAAGCTTATGATATTGTTTTCCAATAAAATTTATATATAAATGTATCATTATAGTTTTTGATACCGTTACCTATCAAACCTCGACACTTAAATGAACAGTTTTTGATCTCTCTTTATCTCTGCCTATTGGCATATTTTTGAATAGAGTAAAATACCAAAAAAATCCTTAAACAGTTGGACAATTTAGTGTTTTAATTTTTCCATTTGCAGGACAAAAATATCTTGAAAGGTACTTAAATGAAACTGAGTTTTCAAACGGCTTAAATCGACCATTCCTCGGCTCTAAAGTATCTCATTTTACAGTTGATACGACGATAATATTAAACTGGGTTACACAATGGAAATAACAAGTTACATTTAGCATTTTCTGTCCATAAATAAATCTTTGTACAGTTACACGCGATATATTTTTAAGAAACAGGAATTTCTATGTTTTGCGGAATATTCTGTACATTTTCAATTTATTTTATGAAATAATTTTGCAAATCTATTTTACTTTTGTTAAATATGTGTATTTCAGTTCCATACACGTGTATATCCAATGTTGTCTCGCTATATATTGCCAACTTAACCCTATAACGCCCATTGGGTCTTTTAAGTGACTTTTAAAAAAGCTTATTTTCAATGTAAAACATTGTTGTGTTAACGATCTTATGACATAAATAATTCGGGCGTTATAGGGTTAATTATGCCATTTCATCCCATTTTAACTCTTTATGTTCTACCTTATCCTTTAATTTTATTTATTGTTATGCGATAGAAGAAGAGGTTTGAAGTTATTCTGAATGTTAATGCTGCCCGGCATAAACAAATCTTATTCTTTCCTATTAGTTCGATTTAAGCCATTTATTGGTAATTTGAACTGTATTCCCTTAAAAGCTCGTATGCTAAGCTTATCCTGCCTTGAAATAAGCGCCATATGTCTGTTGTGTATCCTTGACTTGAGGTACACATTATTTCGTATATAGTAAAAATAAAGCATAAGTATGTAAAGTGCAAATAAATATTCATTGACTAGTGTTTGAGCTACAAAAACTATTATTGTAACAATCGTAACGGTAATACCAACAATATTAGTATAAGTAATAGTAATAATACCAATACTAATATTAGTAGTAGTAATAGTAATAATATTAGTAGTAATAAAAATATTAGTAAGATAAATAATAGTAGTAGTAATAATAACGGCCCGTTGTTGTGCATTTCTGAAACCAAATTCGTTTGTTTTCAGGAACCGGTTTTCCAGTTCATCGACGTCATCAACGCCCTCCGCCTCAGAGCTCACGACGCTCCCCTCACCACCGGCGGAATCCGATGCCTGAAGTGCAACGTCCTCTTTTCCAGATCCACCTTCAGAGACCAACAATTGGAGGGATTTTACATCAGCTCCTTCCGACAATGTGTTCAGTGTGGATGTGCTTGGCCGAGGGCAGAGACGTTGACGAGAGACATCCTTCCGAGACCGGGAACCATTTGTGACGTCAAGACTCTGTTGAAGTTCATGAAGCAAATCGTGAATGAGGAGAAATTGCAAGGACCTGACGCAGACATGCCACCTGGAACACGTCCAGCTGGCTTCCAAACCATCTCCAGCTTCATAAACCTGCATTGCCAGTTCGGTAAAGAAGTCACCTCTGACATAGACAAGAAAGAAGAGATGATCGGAATCTTTAAATTCGTGGCACGCAGAGTTTTTTTTATTAAACTTTTGCAAAATTACGGAGAAAATGAAACTTTTCTTCAAAACATGATTGAACTTAGCGATGACGAAACAAGTTCTAGCTGGGGCCAGAGAACACCGTTGCATCAACCCGACGAACAACCTGAGTTTGTAGACACAAAAAGAAAAATGTTGTTTAAATATCTTAACATCGAGAAGGCTGGTAACCTGATCAAGCCTCAAACTAAAGTTAAATCTGCTCGTATAGACCAGCCGTCCACATCGTATGCCGAAGCAGTCTCTCTAAATCCTCAAGTCTATGATGAGGAGGACAATTTCTCTAAATTATCAATATCCACTCCAGATATAACCTCGCGATCTCCTTTTAAGAAATCTCCTGTGTTCAAGTTAATGACAAAGCAATCTTCGTCATATAGTCTGAAAGACCTGGAATCAAGTTCTCCAAAGAAATCTCCATTCAAATCTCCTAAAAGCCATGGCAAAAGCTCTAAGTCGCTGAAGAGATCTCCGTTATCCATGTTCTCTTCTCTACAATCTTTGACATCTCCTGGAAGAGAAAGCAGTCCTTCCAAATCGCCCAAAACCTCTCCAATAGAAAGGTTTTTCTCTAAACATTCTGCAGCGTCAAAAGAAAGACTGACAGAATCGCCCATAGATCGTGCCATTTCTAAGCGGTTGAAGTTGTCAAAAAGTCCGGCTAAATCAGCCGAGAAATTGCCGTTGGTAAGTTCAGATGAGCTTCGTGCGCAGGAGGCCGAGAAGAGGGACAAGAGCTGTAGACCAAAAGCTAGACACTCGGATCCTCTACCACAACGTGTAAGATTTGATCCCAATGTTTCAGAACATCTTCCGGATAACCTTTCTGGCGCTACCAACCTTCCTGATCATCTTCCGGATAACTTTTTCGAAGCTACCAATATTTCAGGATATCTTCCAGATAGCATTCCTGGAGAGCTTCCATCGACCTCAGGTGGAAAGTTCACCCCAAAGGAGTTTGATTCCATGGAAAACTGGGATGGACAAAGTGTCACTTCCTACATTGACCAAATCGACGAATTGCTAGATCAAGTTAAGCGAATCTACAAGGACACAACAGACAAAACCGACAAGTTAGGCTTGAAGGAAAATCTGGCCAGGATGCAACAATTGAAAAAAGACATCCTGACCACCGAAAACCCTGAACTGGCCAGGGACAGGTTGGAGAAGAACAACAACTTCCTTCTGAAGGGCTTTCTCGGCACATACCAAGACCTAGTGGATGCCGAAGAGATGCAGCAACAGGCTGCCAAAAAGTTCGAAAAGGTCAACCAAAAGATGATCGCTAAGATTAGGAAGGCAAAGGAAAAAGTGAAAAGGGCTTACGAAGGCCTCCGTCAAGGAGAGACTGGCTTCGAGTTGGTTGACCCCGATGTGGGGGAAGGACGTTCCACCTCCACCGGCAGGAAGCGCCACAAGACACCTTCTCCTTCCAAGGAAAAGTCTGCGATCAAAAACTTGAAATATTCGCCACTCTAAGTGAAGAAAGCTCGCAGCTGAGGGATAATTCCCGTCTTATGGGGTAAAAAGTACCCAACAGGAGGAAATGTCCCACCTTTAAGGAGAAATACCACTTCTGAAGATATTTCGCAAATAAATAAACAATGAAACCTGATGTAATTTTTAGGAAAAAATCCTTTCTATCGCAAAGCACTTGGCCAGTTCATATTTTTAAAATACTTGAATGTTGTATTTAGGTTTTTTAATTAATTTTATATTTGTTTTTAGACTTCACTATTACAGGTCATCCGAGTTTTAAACTTGTAGAAATGTACTTTTTTATAGAAGCAATCATTTTTACAGAAACAAGTTTGCACTTACATTTTTGTACTAAATGTTTTATGATGCTAATGATAATTTTACTGTAGTGTTTTAAATTTAATAAGTTTATGAATATTATTCTAGCGACAGATTAAGTTTTACTCTAAAGTTTATATTAGGTTGTAAGTTTTAAGATATATTTGATAATAGAACTTATTTGTATTTAATATTGATACAATTTTCTCAATAAATTGAAAAAAAAAGTTTTAATATATTAACCTTTATTAGCTAAATCAAATTGCATTTTCAATGAAAATTTAATATGCTAAAAAATAGTTGTCCCTTTATTTTCTTAATCTGAAATACGTTCCAAGTAATGTACCAATACATTCTCTCCCGTTTTTGTTAGCTAATAGGTTGTTAGGTTGTTTACCCTTGTTGTGGCACACACCAATGTTCACACTGGTGGTACTGCGACTGGTACCAAAGTGGGTAGCCACAACTAAAATCTCGTGTTGAATAACCAGTAGTGCAGAAAATCGTCTCATCACTCGTATATCTAAACAACCAGTTTGATATCGGTATAACAACGCATAGCAAGCTTATCAGAGCTGTGTCAAGCTTCAACATAATCCGCAATCCTTTCGGTACAGTTTCCATATAACAATTGCTGCAATTGAAGAGTAGTAGCCTTGCCGCTGCTATTTCAAGCTTATCAAAAACGTTCTCGGCTAGGAAATGTTTATAATTAATTATAAATGTTTAAGAAAAAATTCCTTCATTACCTTTTCTTCTAAAACTGTCACTCCTATGTTTGTCTCGATCATAACCAACGTGCAAGCGCTCGTCCTTGAAGGGTTAACTTGCCAAACTTTGGGCATTTCTTAACTGTATATTATATTGTGATAAGACTTGATATTGTTTGTCTTTACAAGGTTTTAAATTTTAGTGTAATAACGATAATTGCTCCAGTAGTCATCTTCTCAAAAATAAAACCACCATGCATAAACAGATATACATGCATACAGATATATGTATATGTATATCTATTTCTACTCAATGTGATAGATGTTTGCTATCGTGTACAATTTTTGTCAATATTTTTGAAAATCCCATTGCGTAACTACATTAAAAGAATTGTTAGTCCATGTAAAAATCAATTGCTTCACTAAACTTACATAGTGGGTTTGATCATTTCTTGTAATTGATAAACCAGTTTTATATCGCTTCTGCAGGATGTTGGCTGATACAATATTGAATGAAATATATATATTTATCAACATTTCGGCCTTCATATGTACATTATATAAGACACTTGACGAACATATATACAATATCTAGTAAAAAGTAGATATATATGTGTACGAAAAATGGCTTCACCTGTCCTTAGAAGAAAGGTATATAATTAAATAACAAAAGATAAATTAATTAAATATAGGTTATATTCAAGTAGCCAATGGGCTTATGTACCATATACAACTATATTT
>JARUHE010319664.1:0-11515 GCA_031471125.1 Archaeomysis grebnitzkii | reverse complement strand
CAAATACATATATACCTTTCGTCTCCCTATCTCTCAATCACATCTTAACCTAAGATAATTAAAATGAAAATCAGTTAGCTTTGCATTTCTGATGGCCATCATTATGATGCACAGAAAATAAGGTGAGATGACGTATTGACATTAACATACAAATTATGTATACTTCTGAAAATATTTTTCCTGAGAGTGTCTAAATTTATTGCTACAGCAATACACCCAGATGATCCAACCTTCCTTGACATAGAACATATCCCAGCTTGAGGTTGCTCACGCATCTTTCATAACATACTGCCATCTATTCCATTATAGCACCGAACATTGAAAACCGCATAATTATTAACAGAGCTTAAGCTATAATACAATTTTTTTTAAAAAATAGATTCCGAGGATATAATACTATCAGGATTATTCAACTCCACCTTAATAGACTCATTTGTATATAAAACACAGTTTGAAAAAAAACAACAAACATTAGGCACACCCGTTAACTACTTTGTCATCTATCATTCCACAGTTATTCTTAGCAGAGTAAACTTTTAATACCTTCCCTTTTCAACCACTGGAAGCAAACGCCTACAGTGTGGATGCCTAGTATATATTCTTTAGGCTTCCTCCCGACCAAGAGGCGAAGATGAGGGCGACCAATAAGTGGGTAAGTTTGTTACATACATACACAGGAAGTGAACTTCAATAGTAATGACCTATCAGGTCCTTACTTACTCATGATATTGATACCTTGCATAAAACCGAGAGTATAGTTGTGGTTGGCAGAGAGGGGTGCAGAAACCAACTAGTTGACTAATTTTGAATAGCTGTACAATTTCCCACTCAGATGCTGCTTCTCTGATACTGACTCTTCAATCTCATCAAGAAGGCATGAGAGTGGCTACCGAACCGAGGGATAGAAAAGCTGCAGGAGCTTGCGGTGTCCCTACGTAGTTGCTAAGTGAGGGGGGGGGGGTTAGCGACATGAAATTATGATTGCATGGTGTGATTCCCAAAGTGTGGCACTGTGATGTCAGTCTCTTTGATTGGATCTAAAAAGACTTTCTTTAAAGGGAAGAGATACTGGAGGGACTGCAACAACGATTTTGGCATGACGCTTCTAAGTGTGCCACGTTTTCTGTTAAATCGCATTCACGATCATTTGGTCCCTACCCAGCGTCCTGAGCAAGCTGGGTTCACGTGCAAAAGGTCAGCCGTTGACAGAATTTTGGGACTCAGGATTCTTATTGAACGCTGACTTGAATTTCGAGAGGGTTTCTCAGCAGCTTATATCGATTTTAAGAAGGTGTTTGGCTCCGTGGACAGTGGTGCACTCTCAGATTTGCTTCGTAAACGTCGGATTCCTGCTAGGATACTGGAGGTGAAATATTCTCTTTACACTGACACCTGGAGTGCTGTGAATAGTGGAGGAGTACATCACATTTCTTTACGGTGCGATTTTGAGTGAGACAAGTACTTTTATTAACTTATACTGTTTTCGATGCTTGTTCGGACTGGGTAATGGTAATACAAGTTGGTAAATTTGAAAGCGGAGCATCGCTGGGAAATTAAAGAACACTGATTGTGATGTTGTCGATGAACTTAGTAATTTTTGCTTAAAAGTTGCAAGTCTTGGACTGTCTTTGGAAACACTTAGTCAGGAAGCACAGCCTCTTGGACTTGAGGTTTACTAGAGATTGAGCCGTTTTGAGACGTGGACATCCAACTCTCTTTACCATTTCGAGTGCGAGGCAAGAGAGTTGAAACATCCAAAAATTTTGTTTCTTACCTGGGTAGTGCGGTGGGCAGTGATGGAAGATCCAGCTCAAGTAGGATTTCAATTGGCCGTAGTGTTTAGAGGTGTCGAAATGGTGTTCTCGTTCTTCCGGTCTTGCTGTATAGCAGTGAGATTTGGACGACTGTGAGCACTGAGAGGTGTCGTCTGAATTTCTTCTCTACACGGGCGCTGCGCAGAATTATGAGGTACCGTTGGAATAACTCAATTCCTAATGGTGCAATGATCCATAAAACGGGTATGGACTGAGTGATCTGCATGAAATCACTCATTATTTTAACATAATAGTGTTTGTCTAGAGCTCTAGGCTGAACGTCTTTTGCTAGATATTCAAGTTCAAACGAGACTGTTCTTTCAGAAACATGTTTCTGGCCACTCAATCTCGTTATTTTATAAACCAAGTTAGAAGTAACAAGATTGTGCGAGAGCACGACTCAGATTTTATTAACCTAACATTCCAATGACATTAATGAAAATTTGTTTACAACCTCAAGACATGAGAATTTGGATTGTTGCAGAGAAAGAGATCTCAAAAGGAAATATCGATCAAAAAAGTAAAACTTTCTTCCATTGTCAATCACAAAAACAGGATGTCATATAGTAAAAATCCTGAAACGTAGAATAATAAAACGTAAAAAGTTCCTAAAACGTAGAACCATGAAACTGAGAAATCCTAAAACGTCTACATCATTTCTATGTATACAAAGAAATTGTGACACAATGGTAGGGTTAACGGTATTAAATCGGTATGCCTGAAACGGAGATTCTTCCTATAACTTAGAAATATTTTGGTCTACGTTTCAGGAGTTTTACAGTACTTAAAAAATATTAAAGCTTATTTGGCGGGCAAAAAAGTAACGAATTAAAATTATACTTGCGGTAAATTAATTTATGGTTGCTCAATTTCTTAATCTACTGTTACTATTATTATTTTTATTATTACTATATTTATTGTTACTATTATTATTATTATTATTATTTTTATTGTTACTATCCTTGTTTTTATTATCATTATTTTTATTATTACTGGTATTGTTTTTATTATTATGTTTATTGTTACTATTATTGTTTCATTATTATTATTTTTATTGTTACTATTATTATTTTCATTGTTACTATCCTTGTTTTTTATTATTATTATTTTTATTGTTACTGGTTTTGTTTTTGTTGCTACTGTTATTGTTTTTGTTATTATTATTTTTGTTGTCACACTTATTGTTTTTATTATTATTGTTTTTATTGTTACTATTATTGTTTTTATTATTATTATTTTAATTGTTACCATAATTGTTTTTAATAATATATTTTTTGGGTTCTGTTATTGTTTTTATTGTTACTATTATTGTTTTTATTGTTATTATTTTTATTGTTATTATTATTATTGTTTTTATTATTGTTTTTATTGTTATAATTATTGTTTTATTATTATTATTTTTAATGTTACTATTATTGTTATTATTATTATTATTATTTATATTGTTACTATTATTGTTTTTATTATTTATTATTTTTGTTGTTACTATTATTGTTTTAAATATTTATTATTTTTATTGTTACTATTATTGTTTTTATTGTTACTATTATTGCTTTTATTGTTATTATTTTTTTAGTATTATTATTGTTTTTATTATTATTATTTTTATTGTTACTATTATTATTGTTTGATTGTTACTATTATTGTTTTATTATTATTATTTTTATTGTTACTATTATTGTTTTAAGATTATCATTTTTATTGTTACTATTATTGTTTTTAATATCATTATTTTTATTGTTACTATTAGTGTTTTATTATTGTTATTTTTATTGTTACTATTATTGTTTTTATTATTATTATTTTTATTGTTACTATTATTGTTTTATTATTATTATTTTTATTGTTACTATTATTATTGTTACTATTATTATTGTTTTTATTGTTACTATTATTGTTTTTGTTATTATTATTTTTCTTGTTACTATTATTGTTTTATTAATATTATTTTTGTTGTTATTATTATTTTTATTTTTATTGTTACTATTATTTTTTTTATTAATATTATTTTTGTTGTTATTATTATTGTTTTATTATTATTATTTTTATTGTTACTACTATTGATTATATTGTTACTATTATTGTTTTTATTATTATTATATTTACTGTTGCTCTTATTATTTTTCTTATTATTATTTTGATTGTTACTGTCATTGTTGTTATTACTATTGTTTTTTTTGTTACTATTATTTTTTTATTATTATTTTTGTTGTTACTATATTGTTATTACTTTTATTGCTAGTATTATTGTTTTTATTATTTTTATTTTTATTGTTACTATTATTGTTTTTATTATTACTGTTTTTATTGTTATTATTACTGGTTCATTATTATTATTTTTATTGTTGCTATTATTGTTTTTATTATTATTATTTTTATTGTTACTGGTATTGTTTTTATTATTATGTTTATTGTTACTATTATCAATAATAACAATAAACATAATAATACTAAATAATAAAATAATTAACAAAACTCCAGTTATCTTGATGTCATCGTCGTCGTCGTCGTTGTTGTTGTTGTTAATATTATTATTTTTATTATTTTTATTATTTTTGTTGTTTTTATTGTTTTTATTGTTTTTATTGTTTTTATTGTATTTATTATTTTTATCAATGTTAACATTATTTTGTTTATAATCACTATTATTATTATTTTCAAATTGAGATGTTTTCTTTCTTTCATTTAGTATATGAAACCATTTTTGATGATCAACGTAAAGCTTAACTAATGTCCGGAAAAAAATAATAACATTAATGATGTGACAACTCCACAAACCAATCATGTAAATGTTCAAATGCTCACCAGATGGCGATACAAGCACCAGCTAAGGAACAGGTGTTTAATTAACTGGCCAAATATTGTTTCCTACCTCTACTACAATCTCTACATCCATATTTTATAACAAATAACCATTACTTCTTCACCTATATCTTACTCTCTTCAGATTTTGTCAAATTGTGAAAATAATTAATTTGAATTAAATTTCCTAATGTTTTATGTTTACGTAAATATTATTTATCATAATGAAAATCTTTAAGACAGAATATGTAAAAAAACATACATTATCAAATCAGTTAAGCTATACACTGGATGTTCAAAAGTTACAATAAATGGTGTCCCAAATTTGACTCGTGTCTTTTTGTTCGCGTGAAAATAAACTTACAAAACTCTACATAGCATAATTAAAAACCCTACATAACCCAATATAACCCTAAATAACACCAATAAGAAAACTTGTCATAAAATGATACTGAAAGTACAAACACATTGGTGGTTGCCACTACTAAATCGTTTTGATATGTTATACAGCATATGGCACATTTTCTTTCCTCAAAAGTGAAGATATTACTTTTACACTTGAACCAACAAAACATACAAGTACTAAGGTGTCAAAAAGTTAGTTCATTTTTTGGAACACCCGGTATACTTCATTGTTTCTAATTTGTTTCATGCATCTTTCCAAAAAGTATGATACCATCTTGCATCAGTTTTTGAAATCTTAGGATTTAAAGTTTTTTAAGCAAATCCATCCCGTGTCCATGGCATTGCAAAATTGCCGCCTGACAAAAAAAACGTTCTTCAGTTTACGACTGCAATCCAGGACGAGGTATGAGAAGTTTTATGCCAAATGCAAAGTACAATTTTTCTTGTCTAAGCATGCAGTAGTATGTTTAATAGTAACACCATTGATTAAAGATGTATAGATGCACCAGTCAATGTTATAAGTTTGGACCCAAATAAACAGTCTTTCAAGATGTTTCACGAAAACTCCAGTGTAAATATCTGTTTTTGTAAGCCTATAAATCAAGACAATACTATTTTGCAATGAAATATATTCAATACTATAAAACAAACGTAATACGTCATTATTTATAAGTTTTATACAAAAAGTAACATTTAAAATATAATTATTAAATGATTTAATAAAAGAAAAATTATTTCCAAGAAGAATTAAAAATTACATTAAAACCACATACTGTAGATAAATATGTTATCTTGAAGTAACTGGCATCATTTTTGTGGCGGTGTGTGGCAACTTGAGGTCTAAAATGTCCCGTTGAAAATGTTCAAGTTGACCATTTAAACGACATTTGAAAGCTGATCAGAAACTCAATATCAACATGAGTTCAATTCAGCGGATGCTCTACCTGTACCGAATTCAGATCGAAATTGATTTTATGTTTTGACTTTTATCAACAAGATATAAGGTTTTTCATGTGTAATGAGAAGTTGTTAAAATTCTAAAACTCTTAAACTAATGAAAGAAACATGACGACGGAATGCCAAACTATATATAGAGTTTTCGTTTTTACTTCGTTCACACACTTGGTAAGGAACTACAGAATTGAAAAACTTATAACACGTTTTTTAAGTACTTTTAACAAATCAATATATCAAAGCTCTTTATTCTTGTTATTCTTGCTCTTTGCTTTGTTGAGAGACATTTCTCATTTTTTAAGAGTTTCAAACATTTCCCCACACTAAATAGGCTATATTTTAATTTTTTTTATAACTAAGCATGCATAAAGGACATATGCACGCAATCGTTCATTAAAGAGACTGCCCAACGGGCATTTTAAGGTTGTCACAATGTTAATTTAAAAACTTGTAATATTTATACAATGTTGTATTTTTCAAAACTTTTGTCATGGGAATTATCATTGTAGTGTTGTATGAACATCTGATAACGTTACTTAAACGTTAGAACAACTTTCCGTACAAATTTTACTCTACAGTATACTTTAATTTTACTTCAATACAACGTTATATGAACATTTTTTAAAACAACGTTGTTCCAACTAACCATTACTTAACGTTTCTGAAATGCCTGTTCATAATTACTGCAAAACAAACATATAGTCTATGTAGTCAGCGTTTCATTAACGTCGTTTATGTAACCATAGCTCAACAAACGTTAAACAATGGTTAGATGGAACAACGTTGTCTTAACAATGTTCATATAACGTTGTAATGAAGTTGGTTAGAATACAATTTGTACGGAAAGTTGCTCTAACGTGTAGACAACATTATCAAACGTTCCTACAACGTTGACTTCAATAATAATTCTAATGACAGGTTTTGCAAAATTCAACATTTTAATAATGTTTTCATTGGGTTTGTTGCTAAAAAACTCAGTTCAACTCTCAAATAATGTTGAAACGACGTTGGTTGCCCAATGGGTAGGCTTTCATGGCCTTTGTTTTAGAGAAATTAGTTTGTGATGATGCTATAAACCGTATACTTTATACAGTACTTCAACTTTATACTAGTTCATTTTACTATTTTATATTAATTCAAGAACTTACAATAATAAGTATTTAGTATTGAGTATAATTATATGTATTTTTCTAAGTGTTTATATCGCTTTAATCTGCCATACAAAATAATATATTTTCAAGTTAGCAAAATAATAAGACAATTAAATTGAAGCTTGAATGTTTTCATTATTTTGTTAAGCAAGATAAGAGAGACGTTCATTTAGCCTTTCATGTATTTGCAATGGTCGTGGCAGATTGTTCCAGCCCCCAGGGACCAAAAGATTTATTCCATGATTTAAACTAAATCTTCAAAAATCCTTCCGTACTTTTTTCTGCTAAGCTTTTCTTTGGTCTGACCAACACTTTGAGAAACTAATTATTTTAAAGCCCTACTTACTGCCCTGATTTAATGAAAATAAAGAATGTTTATCAAGTGGAAAATTAGTTTTAGTTTTTATCAAATTATGGTGTTTCTTTATTTGTTAATACTACTTACAATACATTACATTTACCAATGAGTTCTTCTCATTTAGTTTTTCAGCAGATGAGTTTGCTCCTCTATCAGGCGGAAAATTAAAAAAATGATGTAAAAACATGCAAAACATTAATTAATGTGGCAGTTTCATGGGAAAGAACTGGTATACCCGATCGTGCTGCAGAATTAACTACAACATATGTGTTGCAAAATTATGATATTGTTTCCCCGAATGCAAGAAAACAATCACTGGCCAGAAATCTCCGAGTTTGAGTCATTATAAATTCAAGTTCAATAAAAAGTACATTAAAAGTCCTGAAACGTAGATTGAAATGTTGTCTACATTATAGAAAGAATCTCCGTTTCAAGCATACTAATTTAACACTGTTACCCCTGCCCTGTCACGTTTTCTTTGTATACATAGAAATTAGGATTTTTTTGTTTCATGATTCTACGTTTTAGGAACTTTCTAAGTTTTATTATTCTATGTTTCAGGAGTTTTACTATATATATTTGATGGTAAAAAAGATTTTAACGAATGAAAAACAAGGTAATGTATATCATAAGAAATCAGGCTTTGATGAACAACCAAACTCAAAACATTTTACTTGAAATAGCAATCGCAGAAAATGTTGCAACAGTAACAGTTAAATTTTTTGAAAACAGCCGAAATGATGCCAATGTTATTAGAGCAACAAGTTGTGATGAACTACAGTCAACAATATAGCTGCAAGTGGTACTATCAGGAAGCTAGAAATTAATCTTGGTAACCTGCATGTTAATGAAATTTCACTGCAACATCTGATGAAACAGATGCATCAGTCCTCGAGGATATTATGGTGAAGTTGAAAAGCTGCGAGAAAAATGTGAGAAAAGACTCATAAGAACATTCACTCCAATTGACAAAGAAATGCTGTCAAACGGTTAAATTCTTAACGATTTGAGTAATGGTGAAAAGTATTTATACAATTTCGTTAAGGCTGTGTCAACAGGTCATGTTTCTGATAATTTAGTAGGTACTCAGCTAACACGACATCAGATTTTACATTTCTAACGAGAAGGCAATAGACAGTCTTGTTGCCATGGCAACAATTATCGTTAAATTATATTCTAAGTTGATTTAACACAAAGAAAAATTCTATCATGATTAATGGCGCAAAAATGTACACAAAACCCTTGAGTTGTGTCAACTTCTATCAATTGACAATGTTGCAATGTTGTCTTTAGTACTCCGGCAGTACAGAGAAATGCATAATTCGTTCATCCGGAGAATATCTTTCATCTATGATCTAAGATGAAGCAAAATATGGATTTTAACAGCAATTATTATTGGTCGATGATCGTCAGTGCAATCATCGAACGTAACGGAACCGCCTCTCACTACTCACTCTCAAGGGTATGATAAGAAATAAAGTACGGTGCACATATAAAAAACTTTCCATGCCACATTCAAGCAGTATAAACATTAAAAAATTGATAACTGATGCTTCTTATAGTGTGGGTAGAGTCGAGAACATATATGAATACATAATGACAATACTTTCATCACGAGAAAAATGTCAGTGTTTAAAACAAAATAGAAATATATCATTTCAATAGAATAAATAGTTTCACATGGTGGGTCGGATGGGTTGAAAAAGGGTAGGGTCTGACATATAGCCACCGCTACGTGGTGGGTCTTGGGCTATTTTTTATAGAATCAACATAAGCTGAGAACTATATAAGTTATCAATTGGAAATGCACTTCAAGACATAACTTAATTGAGCTAATATATTTTAGGCCTGATTTTTAGGGTTGTCCACAAGCTTTCCGCACTAAGGTCCATCACTTTTGAAAACAAGTTGAAAAACTAAGCACCCTTTTGTATAGTATGATGGAAACTAATCAGGGTTTTAAAAGTTGTAACAAACATTTACATTTTGAAGGACTTAAAATGTTTATAACATAGTGTTTTAAAAATAAGGTATGCTGAAAATACACACATTCCCACACAGTACGATCTAGTTAGATTGGGTCTCACTTGCTGTTAGGGAAAGCCTTATTATTCAATACAGTTGTCTCAATGTGACTCTGAATATACTGTAACTATGAATTTATTAACGATTTTATACTTATGTAGCTACTTTTATTTTGTTTAATTCCTTCAAACATTATCGCACCAAACATTGATGAATTGTGTGATCATTCATTGTAAATTAATTAATTAGACAAACACATCGGATAGACGATACCTCTCCGAATTACTTGCTTATGTTGACCAATATTCAACAATGAGGAACTGAACTAGATCTTAGAAGATTCGATATTACCAATAATATCGGCGGCTTGAGGGAAATGACAAGTGACTTGATCAGATTGCAATTTATTAATTAACGTAAAAACGGAAGATAAAGGTTGAGGGATTTTTATCTAAAGGGCGACCTACTATGAAGACATAGGACCTCATTTGCTTATGGTAATGAAATAACCAATTCAGGCAAATCACTCTTTCTAGCTGAACAAAAACACAATGAGAATTTCCCAAAAATTAATAACTCAATCAGAACCAAATATGAAGAGAGTAATAAAAAAAATTACGATAGAAAAAGAAACGGAACAAGAATGGAAACAGAAAGAGAAATGAAAAAATAATACAGATGGAAAGAGAAACTAAACAAGAATGCAAAAAAATATATAAACAAAACAAGAATGAAAATAGAAAGAGAAACAAAACAAGATTGGAAAAAATAAAAACAAAGGTGAACACAAACAAAAACAAAGACGAAAACAAAAATGAAAATGAAAGTAAAAATGAAAAGAAAAACAAAGATGATGATATAAACATAAGCATAAAAATATAATAAAATATGAATATAAAATAGAAGGAGCAATACAGATGAAAGAAGAAAAGAGAAGAATAAGTATATAGAGAGAAACTAAGAATGTGATAGAAGGAGGAAAACAAGTTTACAAAGGGAAAGTAGGAATGCCTTAAAAAGAGGAGAACAAGTATAAAAAGCGAAATTAGGAATAAGATAGAAAGAGAAAACAAGAGTGCCTTAAAAAGAGGAAAACAAATTTAGAAAGGGAAAGTAGGAATAGGGTAGAAAGATAAAAACAAGTATAGAAAAATAAAGTAAGAATGTCTTAGAAAGAGGAAAAAAAGTATAGAAAGAGAAAGAGAAAGAGGAGAATAAATATATAAAGAGAATTTAAGAATGGTATAGAAAGATGAAAACAAGTATAGAAAGATAAAGTAAGAATGCCTTAGAAAGAGGAAAACAAGTATAGAAAGAGAAAGAGGAGAATAAATATATAAAGAGAAACTAAGATTAGGATAGAAGGAGGAAAACAAGTATAGAAAGAGAAAGAGAAAGAGGAGAACAAGTATAGAAAGAGAAACTAAGAATGAGATAGAAAGACGATGAAAAAAGCGTAAAGAGTATTTGTGATACTCATTCAGTATCGAGGCGTGACGGAGCATAAGTAGGCAGTTGTTATTTTGCACCTTGCAGGCCACGATAAGAATTCTCAGCTTTCTTTGGCTGCATCTTCGACAATCGCTTATAATATGATCACTTTTAATGCGATTTTTTCTCCAAATTATGGATATCGTAAAGATAAAATATTTGCGTTTCCTATTCTTGTAAGCTTTACTCAAACCATACGTCCATGTAGCGGAATTTGTTCTTAAAATCAAACACTTTTGATGCGTTTGTTCTAGTTCATTGAATATGCTAATGAAGACATTGACTTTAAACGTTCAAATCTGTTATTGATAATGATGATTGATTTTACGGTATAAAGAATATAATTATTTTTGTTTACCCAAATTAACATGTATTGAAATGATTGATTGTTATTACGTTACAGTAAATGTGAAATATTTGTGATTGCGCTGATTGTAACTTCTACACACACACACACACACACACACACACACACACACACACACACACACACACACACACACACACACACACAC
>JARUHE010319653.1:0-11515 GCA_031471125.1 Archaeomysis grebnitzkii | reverse complement strand
GTCTACTATGTACAAATGATCTTCAACTTCCCTGTGCTTAATAATAATTCATAAGCTACTGGTTGTTTTTATTCAGATGAGCTTTGGTGTGTGATCTGTCATACCTCTAGTTAGTTGTTAGCATTGCTCTACTGCGTCTGAGAATTCATTTTCTCATTTATATACACTGTGCGTGAAATGACACTTCAATCCCGTCTTTCGACAATTTTGCCAAAACTGTTTGTGTTATTATGAATGAAATGGGCCTAGTCATTTTTAAAAGAAAGTTCACCAAGAACAACATCCTGGGAGTTTCAATGGTCACTTTCTGTTTGGAACGGACAGTGTTAATAGGAATTTGTGTGGCAAATGGCTTTGCAAAAATCTTTAATGTATTGAAATTGGGTTGCCCCTGTGGGATTTTTGAAAAAATAAATATTATAATAACTATAACCTGTAAGGTAATCATTAAGGATAGTTCTGTAATCGGAAAAAAAGCGGTATAAATAGAAATTTGTGATACTCGAGTATAAATGTTTTGTCGTAAAATAATATGGCAACTAAAATTTTTTCGCCCTACAATTACAATTAACAGTGTTTTATTCACTGTTTGCTTGTTAACTCTTAATTTTTATGTTATATCTTACGTTTAACCGTGTTTTCCTCTCATTTTGCTCATTTGAAAGCCAATGACCTGTCAAACTCAGAAAGGGAGCATTATTTGTAGTAGCTGTCCAAAGAAATGCTGCTAATTTCATCAAAAGACAATTGAATTTTTTTTTAATTTTGTAAATATATCTGTAATTATTTTTTCAGTGAAGTACTTTCTTGATGGAATACTGTAATTTGGACAAAGTTTTGCAATAAGCCTATTGAATCCAATGTCAGATGTTACAGAATATAGTTGAATATCAACAGCAATCATTTCTCCTACCAGATAATGGATCTCTTGTAACCTGTCAGCTGTGGTCATTAATATCCCAACTTTTCTTCTTGGTCAATATTGATGTTATAGTAGTTTGATGTTTCGCTGGAGGCTCGTAGTTGCTGCCACTTCTTCCTGGAATGTCTGTTCCTGAACATTCATTGTTTTCTTTTCTTATCTTCAACTTTTGCTTCTTCTGGATGAACTTTTTTAAGAAGGTTTAATATATTAGTTGTTTTAAAAGTTTTTGCTGATTTGCCATCTCTTGATATGATGGCTTGACATAACTTGCAGACAGATTTATTGTTGTTCTTGGGATTGTCATCAAAATACTTCCAGCAGAAACTGGTTGCCATAATGGTTGATGGTTGTTAATATTTAATTAATTTTTATGTATCTTGTATTTGATACCTAATTAGTAATTTATCTCAATAAAATATGCATTATCTAAACCTGAAAAATAAAAATATGTAGTTAAATTAATATTAATACCATTTATGACAACAAAATTTGCTGATTAATCAGCCTTAGAAAACCTGTTAATCGGTATTCGGCCAGTTTGCTTATCGGTGCATCCCTACTTACAATATTCTTTTAATAATTCTTTTAAGATAATTTCAGATTTTTGGTTATTTAAGGGTGAAATGAGAAAAAATAACTTGTAAAATATTTCACATTCAACAAAAAGTTAGTTTTTTTTTTAAAAAATATTTTTGCTTTAAATTTTCAGAATTTAACAATAAATATGCATGTATAAATGCAATGTAATATAATTTAAAAAAAACTCAATTATTTTTTTATTTATATTTTTTAAATTTTCTAAAATTTTATATTTTATTGTACATTAGAAAAATAAATATTTCCTTAACTTTTAAACCACATGGTGGTTTGGGCATAACTAGTTTACTAAAATTCATGGAATCTATGTAAATACTGAATAGAGAAAAGTTATGCTTCATAATGTTACCATTAATTTTCTATAAAAATTATTAATTTTATAAATAACATGTATTTATAAAGAGATTTATAAAATATAAATTGCCTTCCATATACAAATTCTTGAACAAAATGCAACATGTAGTTGATTTTTCATATTTATAAATAAGAGTGAGAGAACAGAATAGTAATTTCTATGGACCATTTGGCAAACATTGGGTCAATTGTTAGTCTGAGCAGACACAGTCAATAAGTATTTGTTTCAAAAATTGTTTTACAAAAATTTGCAATTCATTGAAATATGGGTTATGCATCTGGAATTTATGAAACAATTTAATATTTTTAATAGAATAATGGTTTTAGATTTTTGTAGGGGACATGGGCAAATGTATGACTTTAAAATATAGATTATTTTATGTGAATCCTTTGACATTGAATATGTTTAAAGCTTTTTTTTATGGATATCGAATATAAGCATTGTATTTATGTGTCTTGAAGCTGATGATTTCACCACCTCTTGGGTGGCAACATTCAGGGGAGCTTTTTTGTACAGTAGGCCAAAGAGATTGAAAGATCATCTATGAAGAAGGATAACTGGTTTAAAATGTTCAATTGAAATTTTTAATTTAACTTTGCATGCTAATAGATATCATAATTAATAAATTTGGTTGGTTTTATTAACAATGTCAACTATAAAGCAAATGAGGGATACGGAATTATATCATTTTCAACATTATTGAGTTACTTAAAAAATATCGACATGTGTTAGTACTTACCTCATATTTTTTCTAGTGTGAATGGTTTGCACTCAAGATGTTTAAAAGACCAAAACCATGCGAGACAGAAGAAGACCTTCTGAAAGAGGCCGAAAAATTGGCCCAGATGAAAGATTTTCAACCTGCAGCAAAGTTGGTTGCATTGAACAAACGTAAAAATGAAGCAGATTCAACAAAGCCATCAGGTAAATATTCCTTTTGATGTTTCTTTTTGCGAAAATTTATTTTTTCTTGTGTTGTGAATTTCGTAGTATTTACCACACACAATGATTAATTTGAAATATTTTAAAGGATAGAAAATGTAGTGTCTAGAGCTTTAAAATCAAAATTCAGGGATCAGTTTAACCTAGCTTTTTTGTTTTCCACTCAGACCAAAGAACCAAATCGAGATTTTTGCAAAGTCGATCCAAAAAGAAAAAAGAGAACTTAACAGATACAACTGTCTTAAGTGAAGCAAGTAAGTCAATGTTTGCAAAAGGATGCAACCTAGTTTTTTTTACCACTATTGAATTAAACTTACTTATTGGCCTCCCCTCTTGTGGGGAAAACCAATGGAGCCTAAATACCAAGACCCTCTAATTGGGTGTCTTTAGTGATCCCAAATAAGGTGATTGAATAGAGTTGCCTCTGCTGGGAAAAATTATACAGGAAAATGTTAGATGTTCAGTAGAATGTTTGCAGTATAGGCAGAGGAGCAATTTTGTGCTGTCCAGTCTATCTTGGTATATATGTTGAACTCTTAGTGTTGTTCACATCTAAGTCTTGTTTCTGGTTAGTGGTCAGCACTTGAATGAAATTTTTATTTTTCCAAGGCCTGAAAATTTGAATAAACTTATTTTCCAGTGTCAAAAATCGAAAAAGTTTCTGCTTGTACGACAGGTTTTGTGGTTGTTCGAAATGTTTCTTCTTTGCAGTCATATTGCGAGAAACCTCAAAAAAATGCTGACACGACTGGATTTCCTGAAGCAATGAAGTTGAATGACGTGGTTAGTATTATGTTATTTTGACCACATTAAAAGTACTAAACTGTTTTATAAACAAATTAATACATTTTTTATTCAGATTCTGTATATTAAAATGTTTCTTACATTTTGTCAAATTTTTATTTGAAATTACACTTTAATGTTATGTTTTTTTTAGTGACAGATTTCTAAATGATTTTCTTTAAAATGCAATTTTATTAAATTTGTTGTTTTTTTTCAATGAGCCAAGCTTCGGGTGTTCAAAGGGATTGACTCGGAAAAGTACTGACCAGTCACAAAGTAGCTGATCTTATAAAATTACCAGTTTTTGTATATTTTTCCCTGATGCCTTACATAGGTTTTTGTTTTCTATCATCATGGAACTTAGTTATTTTTATTCCTGAAAATGAAATGAAATATTTTTCAAGCCATTTTATTTATAAATACGATGAATAAGGCAAGTTAAACATTTAACTTTTTTTGATGTTTTATATTTTTCAGCTCATTGTGCCCAGAAAGTAAAGTATCATTTGCCCTAGATACAATAATTTCTAATATTCACCTGCATTTTATTTCATTACTTGAACATTAAAAAAAAATTGTCATCTTTAACCCTATAACGCCCGAATTATTTATGTCATAAGATCGTTAACACAACAATTTTTGCATTGAAAATAAGCTTTTTGAAACGTCACTTAAAAGACCCAATGGGCGTTGTAGGGTTAAGATAAATGTTTTTAAGAATATACTCAAAAAAAGGATAACTCATCTAAAACACATAACGAGATATTTGTAATTCTTGTTTTGCTGATTTCGATGGAAGGAGCCTGTAGAGAGAAAAGTATTAAAATTGTAGATATTATCACTATCATTGAAGGAAAATAATTTATTTCCAATAATTATTTGGATAAACAAATGGAAATATTATTGCAGAGTAAAGTTCCTGACAAAGAAAACACCAGCATTAAAAAGAAGTCATTGTACCAAATCCAATGGGAGAAAGAACATCTCACTACAGAAGTTAGTTGTCAATTAGAAGATGAAGAGATGAAAATTTCTGCTGAAAGTGTCAACTCAACAAGTTGTTCGTCAAAGTTTGGTAAATCTATTTTATTTGAAACCTAAATAACTACATTTTGGTGAATTAGCCATGTCTCGGTATTGATACCCATACCCCAGTATTGATACTCATGCCCCAGTATTGATAGCCATGCCCCATTAGTTTGGCCGATATAAGGCAATTGAACTCTGAATTCTAAACCTACCTGAGGGAAATGTTGGCATTAGTAGTTAGAACACCAGATGCTGATGACATTTCAGAGAATAATCGGAGTTTGGTCAAACTTATTTCTGTTTGTGTTATCAGACTCTTGTTTTGGCAATTCTGGATGTTTCATCTATGTTGAGCTCCAAAATTATATGAAATCTTTGTTTTGTTTCGTTTTTTATCAGAAAATATTATTAATTTGAATAAAAAAGTACTGCAATTACATTTGTGATACCCCTAACATTATTAATGTAAGTAATAAGTACCATAATTAATTTTCTTATAATCCTAATACTATTAAGTTACATAAAAAGTACTACAATTACATTTCTTATAGCCCTGTTGGTTGGGTTATGTCAACAATATTTAAGTTTTGACAGCTTTTGCTGTACCTTTATGGAGCGAAGCTGCTTTGAGGGTTTTATTTCCTTACTCTCCTTCATTTCAGTCATGATCTGCCTTTCTTCAATATATATATTGGTTAAGTCATCTCACACTCTGATAGGATTTTTCTTTTGGTCTCGTAGGTACATCACTATAATCTTTCGGATATAAAAAATAGTTGTATGGATGTTTTACAGGAAGTGCAGGAAATATTTCACAAAACATGAATTAAAATCTGTTTTTTTATAATCAAACTTTTTGCTACTTCCCTACAACCATTGACATGCTCTGAGTTTTCTTCTTTTTTTATTTGTCTAGTGTGTAAAAAACACAAAAAACCCTCATAGGGAGACTGAGGTGGTGATGTTCAACTGTCTGTAGTAATATTTTTTCTAAAACCTACATTTTAGAAGTTTAGCCAAAAACAGATTTTTTATTTACTCTAAAATTTTAGTTTGTTATTTGAACAGTTACAGAATTTTTTTTTGAACTAAAGTTGTTTGTTATGACCATTTGACAAATATTGTCAATGGTATTTTTGTTTTAAAAAATAATATTTAGGGAGTTATAGCCAAAAAACAGAATTTGTAGAGAATTTGTGTTTGCTGTATAATTGGTTATATAATGTTCAAATTGTTACAGTTATGGCCATACTTTGGCTTATGTTTGTTTTTAATCAGATTGTTTAAAATGTTCTACTTCGATTTCAGGTGACCGTAGTTTCATAGTAAAAGGCAACGTTGGGGAAGCAAAAACAATTCATGAAGAGAACGTGAAGCTGCTTTCTAGCATGAGCAATGAACAAATCTTAGCTGAGCAAAAGGAATGTCTGAATGTTTTATCAAAGGAACAGATTGAATTTTTGAGACAGATTCGAAAGAATAAATCTCAAATTCCTGAGAAGAGTAATGAAGCTAAAAAGTGTGACAACTCTGTTTCTTTCATGGAAACCGACTGTGATGAAGCTAGTGAAGAAAAATGTAAAATAGATCTTAATGAACTCCCTATTGATCCAAAAGAAGCCAAGAAATGGTTGAACATGGATAAAATAGAATTTGATAAAATGAAATGGATGACTGATTTGCCAGAGATCAAAACATTGAAAAACAATGAGGAATGGGTTGCGAGATTCAATTTCGAAGGCGACTTATTGCCATACGATGCTGAAATTGATGTCCGACAAGGCCTTCATCATCACGAGGATGAGCCGGAGCGAGCTGGTTATACTTTAAACAAACTTTTTGAGTTTGCGAGATCCACCTTTTCTCAGCAGCGACCAATTGGATTGCGTACATTAGCAAACATTCTCCGTAATTGTAAAGAGGGTTGTTACGATAATTGTTTTGACACT
The DNA here is from genome assembly GCA_031471125.1 of Archaeomysis grebnitzkii. NCBI lineage: Eukaryota > Metazoa > Arthropoda > Malacostraca > Mysida > Mysidae > Archaeomysis > Archaeomysis grebnitzkii. The sequence goes on along the minus strand of JARUHE010319653.1, from coordinate 4,935 downwards.
CCTCTTGTTCAGCTGATGGTTAATGCTGGTGTTGTCTTTATATTGAGATTTGCGCTTGATGATTTGACATCCAGAGTATATCAAGAAGCTCTCAGAGGTATTTATTATCTCATTAGTAGTGAACCTGATGAAAAATGCCTTGATTTAGTTGAACCTTGGGTTCCATTGGGAGTACAGCCAGGTGTTTCGAGCTCTACTTACTCCAATGAGACTACCCAAGTTGAACTAGAGGAGGAAGAAGAAGAGTTGAAGGATGTCGAGATTCTAAAGTTAGATGTAGTTAAAGCTTTGATAAGAATGGATTGTCATCTAAGACTTCGATATTTGTTGGAAACTCATCACTCTACTCCAACAGATATCATTCACATATTGGGCATCTTTACTAGAATAGCTCGACATTCTTTAACTGCTTCTTGGACTTTGATCAACACTCCAAGACTAATACAGTTTATTGTTGATAATTTTCTTCCTGAAAGCTTAAATAGCCTTTTCACTGAAGTGCCCATAAGACAAATGTCAACTGTTTATGGAATTCCACTCTGGCATGCTGTTAGGCTGATGAGAGTTTTTGCTAGTTGTGGAAGAGAAATAGCAGCAAAGTTAGTAAATACATATAATCTATCTATACGTTTATCCATTTATACATCCATTCAACCTGAAGAAATCAAAGTACCTCTCCAAGAATCCTTAAAATTATCACAAGAGTCGTTTTGTTTATGGAAAACTTTGTTAAGATATGGCCTCACTAAACCTCAAGAGGAATTTAAGAAATATCAGCCTATGCTTTTACGTCATCTTTTATTCTATAGAGATAAAGTTTCCATCAATGAGAAAGTAGATGAAAATAAATTAAATTATGATATTGGTGCACAGTTGATTTCTACCATTACCAGTGCACACCATGTTGCTGCCACTACATCTCTGCTTACCTCCCGAATGAAAACAAATCAAGCAAGTGTAATCTCAAATGGTAAGGCGGAAGTTATCAAACCCCCCGAAATTGACTGGGAAGATATTAGTGAATTTTCTAGTTTTATCGAACAATGTTTGATTAAATGGCTGACTGAACTTACAAGATGCAATGAAGCATCTTTCTCTGTTCTTAGATTGATAGGTTCTGCGTGTGACTTCATGAATGCTTATCTCACAAAATGGAGAGATCAAAAGAACTACAGTGGTGATGTCAGTTTTAAAAAAATGAAAGATATGTTCAAAATTCTATCAACATTTATGCAATCCGAAATGTTTAGTAAGATGTTGAAAAATATTACTTCCTATTCAGCTCTTTGTAGTAATTTAAAATCAGGTACACAGAGAGATTCAAACAATTTAGGGTCTTTGGGTTGTGTGACGTGGGAAGGAAAACTAAATCCTGTTATTCAAACTGGAACATCTTTTCCTTTGTTGTTACCAATATCATCACTGGTGCTAACACTGCTAACCCTAAACCCATCACTAGAATCTAACGATGTCTCTCAATTCTTAGACTCTGTTGTTATGAAAATTTATTTGAGCAAGTTCTTAGAAACGAATTGTAACTTACAGAGTCAATGGTTAACAAGGATTGAAGTTTATTGGTTATTTAATATTTGTCAGTTATCTTCATTAGTAGAATGTTCTCGTTCTTTGTATCACAATGTTGCATTATTGTTGTTAGCCTGTATCCACATTGGTGATGAACATCTTGTTAAACCATTGTTTTTAAACATAATTTGCAATTCTGATTTTGTTAAAGATGTGTTTGAGGTTGATAGCACAATTAATTCTCTTGATGTTAAAGATTGGATACCCTTGAAGAGCCCAGCAATAGCCCAACCAATAATTTATCCATCACAGTTATTGAAAAGTTTGGGCGAGTCTTTATCTTCAATTGGAAGCTGTATGCAAAAAAATTTAATTCCATACAAACTATATGAGGAAAGTAATGTGTTGAAAAGTTGTATACCTTTTCTTACTTTGAATCTAACAATTTTTCTTGAAGAAAATAATCTTGTCCTTGATGAATATTTTCCCATTTTACCACTGAAAGCTATTATAACATTAAGAAGAGAGAAGTTGAAAGCAAATAAAGACAAAGAAATTCCATATGAAAGTGACCAATCATCACCAGAGTTGATTCTTCTTGCTAAGCATTGTTTACAAATGAGTTATTTGCTTATTAAATATAGAAACAATGTGACTTTGTCTCACACCAACATTACTGGATGGGTTAGACATATAGCGCTAGTTTTTCTAGCAGCTAACGATTTGTTCCTGGATGCTGAAGTAAGTTCATACCTACAGGGTTGCTTAATTGAACTGTTTAAAAATAATGGCTACAGAAAAATCGATTGGAATTTAAGGTTTGAGGGGTTAACATCATGCTATGATTGGTATAGGCAACTTTTGCAACAGTTCATGGATGTTTCTTATGGTGATTATACATTTGCTCTTTTTGTTCTGATTCCACTTCAACAATATTGGCCAAAAGAATACAGAAAACTATTTTGGGGAGACATGTGTGATGTATTGCCTCTCATTAGGTTGTCGGAAGACCATATAAAAGATTTTATTCCGATTGATCAGTTTTTATACCCTGATGAAACTGACAAAGATTTTTTCAAGCTATACAGAAGTGGGAACTCAATGGGGTTGACTCATGTTAGAACACCTTTATTGTACAAAGTTGCACAGCATCATATGCAACAATTTATGAAAAATAAAATCTAACCTTTCTTTCATTTTATTCTTTCCTTTTTACAATTATTTATAGTGAGTGTTGATGGAAGGGTATCAATGCTGTTTTGACTCTGCAGCACTTTAAATCTTCTTAAGCTATGACTAAATTTTCAACTTATGCAAGCAACAGTAATTAGGTTTGCTGTTCAATCTGGATCTGAATTTCAAAAATATAAAATATTTTGCTTTCATTACATTCAATTTTGTTAGAATTCCCAAGATATGAATTATATTATGATAAATTAAGTTTTAATTCGACAAAATTAGGTTGTTTGCTATAAAAACTAAAATAAACTTTATTTTTTCAAACTAACTTTAATAAATAAATGATCTTTATAACTTATCAGATTAAAAAAGCCTTATTACAATTTTTTTAATTATAATTATTACAATTTTTTTAACTATTACATTTTTTTAAACGCAAACAACCAAATTTAGTTCCACCATTAGACTGGCCTAATCCCAAATTTTGCAGAATAAAAACAAAATGATAGATGTTCCTTATTTTTAATTGTAAGATAATTCACATCTTGCTAAAGAAAAAACTAATCCCAAGTATCGTTGAATAAAAAAACAAGAAATTTATAAATTGATTTTTTTAACTTAGAAGAAACAAATCTTTTAAGTTCTTGAAAACTAAACTTTATGAAAAGAAAATATTTAAGGTAGCAACGCTGAAACTCGGATCCATCTAGATTGAACAGCAAAGGCAACCAATGATTGTTGGTGCAGACTTCAGAGGTGCACCACTTTTGAGAATGCTTGATCGAAGCTTAGGTTTAGTTGCTTCGCCATTTGTTTTATTGACCTGAAATTAATTTGCTTGCAACTCTGAACATGTACTGGGTAAATTTTTGATTAGTGATGACCAAAGATCTTTTGTCATGGCGAGCAGAGATAGTTGGTGGTATGTATTTTTATTGGTATACCTTTCTAATTTGAGGAGTCTGTTTTTTATTATATGATTTGACTTATTAATTTCCAGGTTTGTAGAAACAATTTATCGCATTTATTTAATATAAACAACTTGATATTAACTAAACACTTATTCAATGAAGACTGCATATCTGTCTTTTTTAAATATTTTATTCATTTGTATCATTCAATAATTCATTACCTTAGGACTATTTGAAAATGCAACTGTTACTATTTCAATTATTTTAAACACATTACTAATTTTATTATGCATAAACTTAGCTATTTCACCGTTTTTAATATAACAATTAAGATTAACTTGTTCCTTAGGGACACGATTGTTTAAAGAAATTCTTCATTCGTCATACTTTCAATAGAGCCAATGGTTAGGGTCAGATGCACATGCAAAGTGGTTTTTACATGCAGGATTGATGTAAAACATGTTTTTGCATGCACATCGTTATGATAAATTTAATTATTTTATGAAAGGGAAATTTCAGACAACGCGCAAAGTAAGTACTGCACTTTAGAGTATACCCGCTTAACAGAGGAAGATGTACTTAAGTTGAAGAATACCTATTGTTTAATTAAAATCTACAGTAGATTAAGTGTATTGAGCAATTAATAACTATTGAAAACTGAATTAACATAAAATAATTACATTTATCATACAAATTTCTTTGACAGTTTATACTTTTGGCTATGAATTACTTGTTACAATCGGATGCACATGTCAAATTTTTTTTATAATAAATGAAATTATTTTATGTTAATTAAGTTTTCAATAGTTATTAATTAATCAATACACTTATTAGGCAGTGGATTTGTATTAAATAATATTTATAAGTAAATATAGGGCAATGTGCACGATGACTGATTTTAAAATATACTTCTTTGAAAAGTTAACTATACAATAACCTTACGATTTAGACATATAGATTACTTATCAGGATGTAAGAAAAACGCTTATACTTCAATTTTATAATACTTTCACAACATTTCCAAATTATTTACTATATAAAACCTGGTTACAAAAATGTATATTATTTTTAGCCTTGGATATTGTTCTACATGAATGCAATATTTGTGTTCTTCTTAGCAGGTTATAGCAGGATAATTTTTCACTCTTATTTTCCAATATCACAATTTGATAGTGACTATTTTTCCCATTTTGCCACAGCAAGTGTAGAGTATTTTCCAAACGCAACAAATTTGTTTTGACACTTAGGGTAAGTTCACGAAGATCGTCTTAAAAACAAAATACTTTATTTTAAGAAATTCACTAAAAAATCATCTTAAGAC
>JARUHE010319642.1:0-11516 GCA_031471125.1 Archaeomysis grebnitzkii | reverse complement strand
ATAATAATAATGATGATGATGATGATGATGATGATGATGATGATGATGATGATGATGATGATGATGATGATGATGATAATCCTTTTTTGTCCAACAAAATGTCAGGTATTACATTATATTATATTTACAATATTTTACAAAAAAAACATTGCAGTGTTCATAGTTTACATGTTATGTGTTTTGATGCGTCAATAAAAAAATTTGCGTTTTATATTTAAAAGAATTAAGAGAAGAGAAATCTCACACTTTATATTTGTATTAATATAATTTTTGAAATCAATTTTTTTTATATAATTTTAATTTCATAATTCATAAACAGTAACATTAAGTGGTTCTACCAATATCTGTGAATCAGGTGGAAAAAGTCGATTATTGTCTTAGTAAATTTGTGCAAAAAATATTATTGTGTAAAAAGCTAAAAAAATTATTTTGCGAATTTGGTTCAACTTAGATTAAAATAGTCTAAACGTAGTTGGGAAGCTATATTTAATAATCTATATTATTGATGTTAATTCTCCCCAAGCTAGAAATAACTATAACTAAGAAAAAATTTAGGACAAATAAAATCAAAACAATTCAAATAACAAAAACAAAACAATAACAGTAACAAGAACACAAAACAAAAACAAAAACATTTCAAATAACAAAACCAAAACAATACAATTTTTCATAAACAACAACAATAAGATTACAAAACATAACAAACACCAAAATTATCTAAATATCAAAACAAAAAACAAACATAACTAAAATAAACAATAACAACAAAAACAAAAACATAAAAAATATACAAAAAGAGCAACAAGTAAAAAAATTAGTTTAATTAAGTAATAAAATATTTTTATGTTCAAAATTTAAGGAAAAATTTTCATTTGCTTTTTTTATAGAAAAAGCAATTAATTTTACTGGCAATTATATTCAAAATATCTTAATAATAAGTTAATGGTAACAATAATACTAATGCCATGAGTACAAATAGCAGCACTGTTAGCAAGGGTAGTAGTACTTTTATAACAATAATATGACAACAGAAATAGTAATATTAGTAACAGTAATTATACCGTATCGAAGGTTTTAGTGCTATGGAAACTATATTTAACCATTTATTGTAACACCCGTGATACATAACTCTAATACCTTGCTCCATCTTATGTAACACCGGTGATAAAAATTAAGTTTTTTGTATGTTTTAGTTATTTTATACAGGTAACTAGTTACCTGTATAAAATAACTAAAACATAGACAAACTTGTTTTATATCACTGGTGTTACATAAGATGGAGTAAGGTATTAGACTTATGTATCACCGGTGTTACATAAAATGGAGTAAGCCATTGGACTATTGTATCACCGGTGTTACATAAAACGGTTAAAGCGTTAATGCGAACACTTTACAGCTGTAATGCAAATAAAACCGGAAAAAATACAAATAATAATTGTATCACCGGTGTTACATAAGATGGAGCAAGCCATTATACTTATGTATCACCGGTGTTACAAGAAACGGTTAAAGTGTTAATGCTAATACTTTACAGCTGTAATGCAAATAAAACCGGAAAAATACAAACATTTGCGATAAAAAAAATTGCAAAAATAAATTTTAATGACTGATGGGATTTGCGGCGGCTCGGCTCTAATTAATTTTGCAGCTATTAAAAAAGAATAAAAAAGTTCAATTAAGCCGAATGTCTCTCTCATGATTTGCTTCGACGATTGTTATCTCCGATGGGCGCCATCGATGTTTTTGCATGCATGGAATCAATTATTTTTTATTCTGTTTTTACTTTTTTTTATTTTTTTTTGCATACCGGCACCTATTTTTTTATTTTAATAAGTTTAATTTTTTCATTTAATTTATGTGTACATGTTTTATGTGTGTGTGTGTGTTTTATGTGCATGTGCATGTGTGTGTGTGTGTGTGTGTGTGTTTTATGTGCTTGTTTGTGTGTCTGTGTGTGTGTGTGTGTGTGTGTGTGTGTGCGTGCGTGCGTGCGTGTGTGCGTGTGTGTGCGTGTGTGTGTGTGTGTGTGTGTGTGAGCGTGAGCGAGAGAAAGAGAGAGAGAGAGCGCGTGCGCGCGGGCACATCTATTCTTATGTTCTTTCCAAATTAACTGAATGAAACATCCTAATCAAACTAGATATTTTGAGCGTTTTTACATATTCAACTGTGATAATTTTTTTTATATGTTTTTAATATAATTAAAAAACAACACCAACTAAAATACTCAATAATAATACATAAACATTAAATAATAATACATAATAATACATAAAAATTACATAATAATACATACTATTACATACTAATACATAATAATTACATAATAGCAAAGATCTGAAAAAATCAAATCACGTTGTTGAACAACAACAAAAATACGATTAAGCTGTGTCTGAAAAACCCGCTTCAATAATTGACCTGTGATTGGGGTTGATTTTGTTAGGGTGGTGAATGATTTGTAGACTAACTAAATTTTGCCATTTCTTCAAAATAAATAAAAATTATTCTACAAAAAAGTTTGATTAAATGAAAATAAATAACATTCCACACTTTTGCTGCTAAGGATTTTTTGGGAGATCAGTAATTTACTTACTAAAACATGCGTTTTATAAGAAAGTTCAAATTTAAGGTTAACCTATATATTTATTTGTAGGTTTAAAGAAAAGTTTATTTAAAACAAATAAAACAACTGGAGGTAAAATGCACGGACTTTTATGCCATAATTTATTTTTAAATAATATATATTTTAGGACTTTTCAGACTTAACCAATTTTTCATTAAATTCATGGTTAACCAAGATTTTTATTTGAAGGCTTAGAGGTAATTTTGATAGAAATAAATAAAATAAAATGGTGAATATATAGCATTGTATTCAACAATTACTCAATTTTAGCAACTTTTTAACTTGTAAATAGATTTCAATGCGTAGGATTCACTCATGCCTGTTTAATGCACTTTTTAAAATAAAAAATATTAGTTGATTCATACATTCATTATCGATTAGTGAGTCAGAATAGTTTGAAACATGCAAGCGTTGTTTTTTTTCGCGAATGTCATTAACAATCCAGGCTATAAAACAATGTTTATACATCCATAAAGCAGTCGGGTACTTGAAAAAACAATCCAATCATGAATATGTTCTTCATTAAAGCTCATCTCCAGAATAAAACAGTGCTTGGCCTAGGAAGTTAAAACAGACGTAACAATCCTAAAAAAATCATAAATTAAGCAACTGTCAGTGTCAGTGTTAGGCCTAAAGTAATGGTGGTGAGGTTGGACAAAAATCCTGCGGTGACTCAACACACACTGAAGAAGGAAAAGTTGTATTGTTAAAAAGATCGGTGTGTATGTAGTCCTTGCACACAGTGCGTTCACTACCGCAGATTCAAGGCTAATTTGACCTATTATGCATCAATGTAAATTTGGTTCCCTTACTGATGGTGAACGTAGAGGAAGGAATTAACTGAGTGAGCAGCACGCTCGCTCATAACGTCAGACATAGAACCTCTCAGGACAATGCTTTAGAGCTATTTTTACCTCATTCGTCATAGGAATTACTATTGGGAGTGGACTATGTGGATTGATTGATTGATTATATAAATAAAAGGGCCAATACCCAGCGCTGCACGGACTATGTGGAAGCCCAAAGGATTAGCCTGACCATATTATTAACTTTAGGAGAAAATTATGGAGTGAAAACCTTGCCAATTTGGTTAATTGTAATTTCCTTTGTAATGCGATTTTTCCTAGTAATGCGACGAGGTACTATCACTTAGAAAATAAGTTCTCTTAAACACTGAAGCTGTTTGAAGTTTAGTCTTGAACTATTTAATCGAAATTTAAAACCTTAATGCCTGAATATTTATTACCCTAAGTCTACAATACAATGGATTTTGTATTTGAAATAACCCTGCAGCGGTCACTAATTTGTCCCTATATCGCGAAAGGGTTAAAACGTGAATGTTGCCTATTAATTAATAACCAAAAGCAGCGATAGATTTCACCATCAGAACAACCATAATGTAGTGCATTGAAAATTACCTTTGTCGCAATTGACATACGCAGTGTACCGGCAGGGTTGCCACTTTTTGGGAGAGATAATAATCTAGAATCTCAAAATAATTCAGCTAGATTAATCTAGATTGCACAAGGACAGTTTAAAAACAGAAATGGAACCTTCAATCATGGGTGTTCGTTGTTTTTAACCACTTTAAAATCATTTAGGACAAAATTTATCAGCTAGGCTAGGTGGAAAACAGCTAGAATGGTAATGGTAACATTTACAGCTTTAGACCTAGCTTTATATGGCGAAGTATAAACAGTGCTTTTAAGATATTTCCATTAATTAAGTTTTACAAATAATGTATCAAGAGGATTTTTTTATTACTTTATTTGGTCTCAGTGGACCAGGCTATGGGTGCAAGTACAGCACATTCACCGCGGGATTCTGCCAACATCATCTGGTGCTCCCAGACGGTCACTCATCCAAGTACCAACCAGACCCAATGTTGCTCAAGTTCGCTGATCAGACGGGAAGCGGTGTTTCAACGTGGCCATGGCCGTTAACAATTATCTAACGAGTTGATTTTTTCAAGTTAAAAACTAAACTATTAAAATACAATTTTAAATCCATTTAGGGCAAGAAAAAATGCGAGAAAGGTGTTTATCTTCATTAAAAAAGGTTATATCAACACAATTTTAAATTAAATTTTATTGTAGCGACATATTGAACCTTCTACAAAGTACTAGAAGTTAAATGAAAATATGTTTTTTAAATGAATCAGAACAAACACAAAAACCGAAGTCTTTTGGCTGTAAGAATAAATTTTACAAAAGGTAGAAAAAAAGTGTTACATTCATATGATTAATATATTAAATATAATTTGGGCTAATGAGTCGCATTTAAATGAAGGAAACCTTAACCATTATAATACAGTAGATCTCCTGAGATCCGAACTTTATCTGTGTCCGGTTCTCAAGCCGCTGTCCGGTTTCAAGGGATATCGAATGTAAATATGTTCCCTGTGAACCGGACCGCGGATTGAGAACCGGACAAAGCTGAATTCCGGATCTCAGGAGTTCGACTACACAACTAATGTTAATGGAACTGACGTACAGAAGGAAAATTTATTTCAAGCACAAGTTTTTATTTTTAACTAATAATAATTAAATATATTATTCGATCATTTATTTATTTATAATAAACTAGAATAAAAAATATTTAGGGAAAAAATGTTATTTTTCCCCAAGTCCAACAATGGATGCCAACAAGATAAAATATTAAGGATTCAATGGTTTATGAAAACATTTTTTGCGGAACATTCAATTCCAATTAGCAATACAATTGTGGCCGTGTACAATTTTATGACAATAGCACAAGTGAGGTAAGCTCTATGGTATTTGAATGTGGGTTACCTCACTTGTGCTATTGTCGATGCATATGCAATATAATTGAATCAACAATAGCACAAGTGAGGTAAGCTCTATGGTATTTGAAAGCGGGTTACCTCACTTGTGCTATTGTCAATCCATATGCAACATAATTGAATCAACAATAGCACAAGTGAGGTAAGCTCTATGGTATTTGAATGTGGGTTACCTCACTTGTGCTATTGTTGTTTGTTGGCCATTGGATATCGTTGGATAAAACAATTAATTTTTCTGCAGAAGACAACAAATCAGTTATAAATAATTGCACGAGTATTATGCTCGATTGTAATTGATAATGTTCGTTATAGAAATTAAATAATTTAATTTATTTCAACCTTTAAACTTTTTGTATTTAACACTAACCGTTTTTTGTAACAACGGTGATACATAAGACTAATGGCTTACTCCATCTTATAGAACATCAGTGATACAAAACAAGTTAGTTTAGGTTTTCATATATTTGTACAGGCAAATATTTGCCTGTATAAATGTATCAACTTGTTTTGTATCACTGATGTTACATAGGATGGAGTAAGCCGTTATTCTTATGTGTCACCGATGTTACAAGAAACGGTTAAAGTGTTAATAATAATTTTCGTATAATAGTCATACAAAAATTGGCAAATGCCAACTTTAGCCAAAAAAGTTGGTCCGACGTCTTCAGTGAATGGAAGTCAACCTTTTCAGCAAATCAGAGTAAAATTTATATTAAGAGAAGTTCAAAATCCTTTAAAACGAAATATTTTCGAACTTCTTCAATTTCTAAAATCAAAAATATTCATAAAATTGTGGTTAAAATTGAAATAAATAAATTAATTTCGTTTTAAATACTTTCATACGATTAAAAATAATATTTTTTAAATTTGAAAAATAATTTCATTAACTTAAAAGGCTGATCTGCTCAAGTATTCATGAATTTCAGCCGTCAACGCTAAATCAGTGAGAGGCGCTTTCAAAGTTGCCCTTGAGTAGGGACATCTCCCTTGTGTGATGGCCAACCGAATGAACGTTGACAGATCCACCCGTGCAGCTGCCATCTGAACTGGGTAGTACATCAAATCAAAGGTTATGCCATCCAGGAATCGCCCAGGAATAGGATCAGTGAAGTGTAGCTTTGGCTCAATATGAGGAAATATGAGGACATTTTGGAGGCCCTTTCCAAAAATTAGATTTCTTATCTCCTCAACTTCCCTTGTTTTATGGTTCGCTATAATAAACGAAATTGAATAGCATGGACTTCTTCCTCCAAGAAAAACAAAATGGTCGTACAATATTTTGGCGACTGCTATCAAGACTTTCTCATTTTCAAGCAAGAACTCTCGGGAAAGACTCAACACGCTTTTAACTTTAGCCACGATCACGTCTGCTGCGTATCTGCTCAGTTCGGGTCGATTCCAAACGTTCAAATTGTTTCTACTTCGAAACAGGTTTTTGGTTAAAATGATTGACATCAAGACTATTTGAGGAAAATCTTCAGTGTCCGGAGTGATCAGTTTTTCAACGAACTCTGCCAAGTTGAGGAACTGTCGAGTGTAACGATAATCGTCCTGGTAACGAACAAGCTCTTCGTCCAATTTATTACTTATGTCTCTCGATCTAAAGTTGTATCCGCACTTCACGATGCCATTTATAACATAAAGCGTCGGATATGCGCAAGTTGGAGCGCATGAAGGACATATTTGCATGTTAAACAGAACGTCAAACAGGAGGACTTTTGCGTAGTTTGGAATTAATTGAAAATCTGAATAAAACAGATTTAAAATAAAAAGGTTATTCTCAGCCATTATGTACCGGCATCGAACTAGATTCATGAGATGCACTCGCAAGCTATCAGTCACAGGCACACGCAACCAATTGTCGTTGAGAAATTGGTTGCTCTTACTGGCGACGTGTTGCACAAGGAACTTGAGGTTCAGATCGCTGTACTCGCTCGAGTTGTAGTCGATCTCTCGGAAATACACAAACAAAGTCCTATCCATGTAGGTCTGAATCGATCGCATGAGCATGGTGAAAAAGACGCCATACCGCGTGTGAATGTCTGACGACGAGGGGAGGTTCTTCACAATATAGCGAAAGTTGAGACCGTTGCAGGAAACCGCCTCGCATATGTTGGCCATGTCCGACTCCAGCACGAAATGAGGACACGTGTCCTCAACGTTGTAGAAAACTGCCTCGGACATGAAGTGGCCTCCCGATATCGCGTATTGATAATCCCAATCTCCTAAATTATATCGAATTGTCCTCAACGCAAATTCAAACGCCATTTTTCTGAAAATAAAAACTCCATTATTAAGGCTAATATTATTAGTTGTATTGTTATATTCTTATTATATTATTATATTATATTATGTTATATTATGTTATATTCTTATTATATTATTATATTATATTATGTTATATTCTTATTATATTATTATATTATATTATATTATATTCTTATTATATTATTATATTATATTATTATATATTATATTATATTATATTATACAATGAACACACTTTAATCACAACTTGATGTTAGTTTATATTAACTAAAACTTTTAAATAAAGGTTTAGAAAAATTTTAAAACTAGTATCGACACTAAACACAAAAAATAAAAATAAAATTATTTTAAAAGGTCTTCATAAATAAAACATTTCTATATTTTATTCTATCTTCGGTTTCAATAGAAATATTTCTATAAATAGAAATAGTTGTTACTGAAAGTCCAGCTTCTATTTACTGATTTTTGGGCCGGACGACGCTGGTTTTCAGGGTCTAGGAAAAGTTCTCAAATTTTAAAACTTTTTTCTTTCCTTTTCATAAAACTTAATATTTTTTGGGAAAAATATTTTTTTGGGAAAATTATTATTTATAGAAAACTATTTTTGTTAGACAATCAGAGATGTGACAAAAAACCTTAAATGCTGGCAAGTGTTTACATATCTTTCAAAAATTACTTTGCAAAAAGTTGTAAAAAGAGAAAAATTAATTCATAGGAAAATTATTTAAGCAAATGCAATATTTTAGTAGTTATAATCGGTTATATGTCGCAAATCGAAAAAGTAAGTCGCCTATTAAACGTTCATTGGTTTAGGTCGAACCAGAAGATTTGTCCCTCCTACAGAATTGAAATCAACCACACTTTCATATTTTTTTTTACAATTTTTTCGGCATACTTCTACAGTTCCTCATATTTATATGTTTACACTCTGTACATATGAGAGAGTTGGATTAGGTTAGGAATTGTGAGTTTATGTAGCTTCTCTTAGATTTGCGAAAGAAAGTTATTTTTTGGTGTTTTTAAGTTCAAACTTTAGCACCAAAATCAGTGCTTCTCTAATCCTTAAAGCTTCAACGTGGGTTGTTGCAGTATTACGATGCTAAAATTTTCGATAGACGAAATATAGATAAAACTAGTAATCCACGAACTGGACGGTTCAAATGTCTCGCGACGATTCATTCAGTAACTTTAAACAAAATTCTCTAAAAATAACAAATCAAAAATGGTGTTACAAAGTGAGAAAAAATAATTTTATCAAAAAATCACCTTGGATATTTTTCATGTGTACTTCATTTCCAATCCATTGATGCATAAATAAAAACAAAATATGTAAAAAAAATTGTTAAAAATAATTTTTTAAGTTAATCTGATGAAAAAATGTAGATAAAAAGTAAAAAAATCAAATAAAAATAACTACTAATATATTAAAACCAAAAACTAAGCCTATATGAAAAGAAATAATAGTACAGATGATATATAAGCATTCAAGTCATTGTCTAACGACGACGACGACATCGGAATTGCTACGCCTATGTAGAGCTTCGCTACGCACGCTCGACAAAAATGATTGAATCAAGAAGAAAGTGGAATTGAAATCGCGTTTAAATCACCAACATTCGAGAAAATTATTTTTGTTCAAACCAACTCCAGTGCCAAAAACTATTTAATTTGACGCTCGAGATTAACCAAACTATTTTGTTTGTGTAATAACCAAAAGTTTAAATGTCTCGCGACCATTCATTCTATTTCTATCTCCACAATCAGAAAGGCCGATAAAAAAATCATTACAAAGTTAGAAAACATGCCCTAAACAAAAATCACCTCAGCGACTATTAATGTATACTTCATTTCCAATCCCGTGATGCATAAATCAAACAAAAGTAATAAAATGAAATTAAATTACATAACCTGCCTGCCTCACTTCAGCCATCAAAGTCGAATTTTGAAATAATTAAAGATTGTCACTCTTGTGGGATGCAGACCGTTCCACTTTAGTTGCTAAATGGGTCAACAAAAGCACAAGTGAGGCAACCCACATTCAAAAAAACAAAACTTACCTTAGTTTACCTCTTATTGGGCGACACAGACTATTCAGCATCATGTAGGGAAAAAAGATTGGGCAAATTGGGGGGGCAAGAGACAGGGAAAAAGTGAGGTCATTTATGACAAGTAGTCGTATCAATATTATTAAGAGTAGTAGTAGTGTCAATAGTATAAATAGTAGTAGCATCAATAGTATTAATAGTACCAATAGTATTAGCATCAGTAGCATCAATAGTATCAAAAGTAGTAGCATCAATAGTATGAATAGTATCTATAGTATTAATATCAATACAAAGATTATTCACAATTACCGTGAATATGTAATTTATAGTTTTGCGGGCAGAAATGTGAATACATATATTCAATTGATGAGCGAGCTCTGGTCACCTGAGGGCAACAATTGAATATATGTATTCACATTTCTGCCCGCAAAACTATAAAATAGTATCAATAGTATTAATAGTAGTAGCATCAATATGATGACAGTATTAATCGCTAGCAATATCAAATTGAACTCCATTGAAGGCACCAAATTGAACCGAGCATAACGGCAGAAGAAAAATAAAGTCATACACTCGGCAAGAGATTGTCTATTTAATATCCCCAAATTTTAATTGTTAGGTGCCATAATTTAGTTCTCCTCCCCCCTCTTCCTGGTCTTATTCCACCCCCCCCCCTGCGACACAGCTACGAAAGAATCCAACTGATAAGCTGATAAAAGCTTAGCACGTGCGACCCTTCGCTTTCTTCACACGGGTTTGTTCAAGAAATACTAGGACTCGCTAATATTGATTATAATGGACTAATGGTAATATAGAATCAACAACGGCAGTAACTATCACAATGTTAATTGCGCTGAGCAAACAACAGATTACAGTAAACGAATTAAGGCTGTGACCAAGAAAAAAAAATATGAAAACAACATTACTGTTAAATTGAAAAAAAAAACATTTCTCATAATTCTATCAAGTTGCTGCTAACCAAGATTTAAAAACCTATCATTTCAATAAATATTCATTTTACAAAAAAAAATATTCAGAATTATATATAAAGCCATTCCTTTTAAATTTTTTTAAGTGTAGAACAAATCCTCCGCCCCAACAACCAACAGTAGTTTATAGAGGCTCTTGTCACGGCCTAAGAACTTGTGGAGTCTATTTAAATTACCAGACACTTGTACATGTATGATGAAAGCGTCATCCTGCCCAAAAAGTCGAATGAATGAATGAATGTATAAATAAACGGGCCTATACCCGGCGCTGCACCCGGAGGGAATTCAACACCTACACTTCATCTAACTAACATAAAACGGATTAAAAACCATTTCAAATAAAAAACAAAACAAGCCAATTCAATCTTTAAAGGAAAAGGAATGAATCCATGACACGAATCAGGACATTTGCATTGTCCGTAAGAGGAAACCAGACAGCACGTAACAAATTCCAATGAAGCTTGCTTCACCTTTCTTCTCATAGTTAAAGCAGTCATTGTCAATAAGAAAGGAGCATACAACACGTAATAAATAATAATGAAGTTGCCACCTTTTCTTTCGCTAAATTAAGACTGGCACCATCCTTACGAGGAAACCAACCAACACGTAATCAATTCCAACGAGGTTGGCATCTCTCTTACCGCAGGAAAAAGTCATTGTCCGATAAAGGAACGCATACCTCACGTAATAAATTATAATGAAGTTGCCACCTTTTCTTTCGCTAAATTAAGCATGGCAACATCCTTACGAGGACACCAAACAACACGTAATCAATTCCAATGAGGTTGGCA